>NIVC01000001.1:1075000-1197500 GCA_002269645.1 Macrostomum lignano | reverse complement strand
AGGAATAGAATGGATTGCTAATCTAGCCCACAAGGATGCAGGAATAGAATGGATTGCTAATCTAGCCCATGTGAATTCAGGACTATATTATTATTAATCCTTGCTTGCTGGATCAGAATAGGATAATTAAAGGCAGAAAACTGAAGCTGCATAAGCAGAAATCGAATTATTTTAATGACTATCAGAGCTGCAGACAGTGATTCTTAGGCGCAAAGAAGGAGGCATCTAAGGAGGCTGCTTACTAATTTTGTCAAGCCTGGCTATTTAATGTCATATGATATGCAGGCAGATTATTTACTCTGCTCTAGACAAGCTCATGCTAGAAGCAACTGTAGTTGAGCAGACTGTAAGACAGACTTTGGATCAGGGACATATGGCTATGGTGCCGAGGCGTAGTTTGTTTCCAGGCAACTATGGTAACGACGAGGGTTGTACCAAGTTTTGTGTATTAACAAACAAATTTAAAACGATAAACAGTTTAAAAGCAAAGACACACAAAACTTCACACGCTTATTCTTTGTCATCTTTGACATGAAATGCTTTTCACCTGGACACAAGAGCAATTAGTTTTGCCCCTCCCATTATTTTGCAGTTGCTGCCCATGTACGCAGTTCCTCATGCGACTGCTTTCACACCTGTAGTAACTAACCTCCCCTCCTTAACTATGCATCAGCGTGAAATGAGCGTGGAATAATGACTTCTTTGCTGAGCGAAAAACGAGTAAATGTACAGCGCAGCTTTGTTAAACAATAGGCAGGAAACGCGCGATCGTATTTCGGCCATTACTTAACTCAGCTACACACTAATCTACCATTGTTTTAATCACGTAGCTCATTGTCTACTCAAGCTGCTGGACGCTAGAATTGCAGTGCTGACAATGTACTTCTATTATACTCGGGCCTCCATGAAGTCGGAATATATTTTTATGCTCGTAGCAGTACGTGCTCTGAATACATTTTCACAAGCAATTCGGGGTGTCATGCCGTAGCTATTACGAGTACGATTTTCTTCTTAAAGAAATGTCGATTCATTGATAACTTTCCCTAATTTGGGCGGATAGGTCGGGCAGAATTTATGGGAAGCCAATTGTCATTTTTTACTTATGCTATAAAATAGGCTTTCGACTTTGGTTCGATTCCGTGAGCCGCCACACTGCTTAGCAATGACAAAGCCAGGGTTTGACCACAGATACTAGAATAAATAGATGGGCTACACAGCACATTTGCGTGCAAGCTACTTTCAGTTTAGTAGTAAGTTAAACAGAAGCATTTTAACGTATTTTTAAAGCCAATGCTTATTTACTGGCTCTTACCCCCAGCATAAACCCTCCAACCGCCTTTTCACAGAACTCCCCGCCCGCCCTGCTCCCATTTTGATTGCCTTTCTTTGGAATTCCAGCCCAAAGCTGGTACGAGCTATGTACATTTGTACATAGCTTGGCTTCTAAACTGATCAAAGTCATTTTATCTGCCTTTAATTTTTTATAAAACAGCTTATGTATTCTTCTCTGCTACTGAACTGAAAGTAGAAAGCTGTTTTACTAAGTATATATGCCTGGGTGGCCCATCTAGATATTTTAGTATCGGTGGGTTTGACCCCCCCCCCCCTGGGAGCAAGCCTATGAACACAGGGTCATCCGCATTTACAGCTGTCTATAAAAAACAAAGTGTTAACACGCTCGATCGATCAGGAAAATGTTTAGTAGCTTTAAAATATGTTTTGCTGCAGGATTTGCTCGGCAGCTGCGGTGCAACTAAGTCGTAAGTTGGATCTCCACTGGGCCATGAGCAGCAAAGATCAAAAGGAACAAAAAACAGAAGAGAGGCAGCAGAAGGGAAAAGTGTATCATAGAACTCTATCCACATGAATTTTAGACAAAAAAAGCTGTCTTTGGCTATTTTGTTAATTCGAAAGCTAAAAATAAAGTAATTAAGAGGTACACAAGTAACTCAAGTAAATAAGTAAGTAAGTAGGCAAGAAAGTAAGAAAGGAAGGAGGGATGGAGGGAGAAAGCTAAAGGCGGAGCCTCAGCCGTCATTTCAGATTCATTTGTGGGAGTTGCACAGGCAAAATGTCAGCCACTCGTTTTCATAACCAACAGTGCTTAGGACGGCACGGAGGATCAGAAAAAAAGTCCGGAAGAAGACGGAAAGAACAAGCAAATACAAAGACAACCCACTGTGTGCTGATGGTGCTTACAGAGTTGTAAAACAAAACTAATTTGGCAAGTCGAGACGAACGGGACAAGAAGAATCTGTTTTCTCTTGGCCAGAGCAGTTCTTTGCCCTTGAGCTATTTGACTGTCAACGGCATATTAATGCTCCGAGGGAGTTCTTCTGGGTGAATTTCTTCGCTGCCTCAGCTTCATCTTATCATCCGCCCGTCTTTCTTATTCAGTCTCTTGCAGAAATTCTATCTCGATACATACACCCTATGTCTGAACATGTCACTTTAATTCTAAGAGACCCCTCGGGAGCAGACCCTGCAATTTGACTGCCCAACTGCCAAAAAACGCTGCACTCAAACAGATGAAACGAAGGGCCCAAGGCCAAGCAAAAAACTATAACTTCGGACAGTTCCAGAGCAAATCTAGGCGAATGGAATAAACAAAAAGTATGTGCATATATATGCACGCGCCATAGAAACTAAAAGCAGACCCGACAAAATTCTTCGGCTGCTTGGAAAGATTCACTTAGCAGGCACAGGATATTTTTTCACTTCCGAAAAAGAAACGCAGCTGGCTATAGAAAACGCTTCTTTCACAACTTGTTCATTCTGGATTCGTAGCTAAGCTAAGCAGAAAAATCGTTTTTTAAATTGAATTTTGTAGTCCTGACAAGATTGCTGTCAAAATGAGATAAAATGAGAAACTTAAAGAGAAGAATATCTCAACGATTGATATGGCTAAAAAGCAGAAAATATACCTTCTACGTTTTTTAATTAACGCGCAAGGAGTTGATTTTGTATCCGAAGCCATCTTTCGACTGTATTAGACGAAAAAGAGGTATATTCCTATACAAGACACCTGATTGGTTGACGTGATCTTAGCAACAGCTCAGTTGAGAAAGGAAAATTGATAAAGAGGAGACGTTTCGTTTCTTCGGTGCAGTAAGCAGGGAATGCTGACTACTCGAGCCGCACTGAATAAACCGCACACAAGCATGTCGATTAGCGTCGAAGAATTATTAATGACCATGACTGCTAACGACAGTCTTCGTGTCGAGGCCTTCATCAAGACTGTCACAGTGCAAGAGATCTCGGTGGGGCGCATCGTGATGCTGGTTCTATACGCAGTCATCGGCGCCACCTCGCTGGTTAGCAACGGTTTGCTTCTATTAGCTGTACTCAAATCGCATCGGGTTTCTGAAAAATACTTTCTACTAAACCTGGTGTTTACGGACCTGCTCATGACTGCAATCTGCATACCGGGAGCCAGTCAGAAAATTGTATCTACCCACTGGACGCTGGGAGAAGGACTCTGCCGACTAGTTGAAACGGCCATGGTGTCAACAGCTGCGGCCAGCATTTTTAATCACACGGCAATGATTCTGGAGCGCTCCATCGGTATCAGCGCAAACCGACTAGCCAGCAACAGCAAGGCTTCGCGAACAACCTCCTGCAAGATGATTCTGGTAGTTTGGCTGGTAGCAATCTCATTTGGCTCACCTGTAGCTAAGTTCTCTCGCGTTACCGATGTAAGCAGCCTAATGTCATTCTCATTTGCGCCACTCACCAATGCTACCCAGCTGACGCAGATGTGCCTGCAGAATATGAATAGTCGCTTAATGGCCGTAGTGTATGATGCAGTCAGCATTATGCTGCTGTACGTCTTGCCCTTGAGCATAATAATCTATAGCTACGCGAAGATAATCCGAACTGTACGTGAGGTGAACTCCCAGCTGGTGCAGTTTAACAACAACGCGGCGGTTAATCGCACTAAGAAGATTATGCGCCTCGGCGTCACAATGGCTAGCATATTCGCCGTCTCCTGGCTGCCGCATCATCTGACCATGCAGATTCGGAACATAATGGCTCTTATTAATGGCGAATCGTTCGGACTGGTGGCTGCCTTGTCTACCGGAGTGGACACCTCCGTGTTTATACTGATTGAGGACGCGATAAGCTGCCTAGCCCTGTCCAACTGCGCCGTGAATCCGATCTATCTTTTCATGTCCTGCCCGAAGTTTCGCAAGATTATTATCTGCACCTTTCGTTGCCAAGGAGGCGCAGGAGTGAACGGCGGCGCTGGCGGTGGAGTCACCGGCGGCACCGCTAGCGCCACGGCCAGCGTTGGTGGTAGGCGACGAATGCACGCTGTAGGACATGGCGCCAATGTTATCAGACTGCAGTCGTTAGGGCGTTGCGAAAGCGCCGTATAAACTATTCTCGCAGCAATGACAGCAGAGAATATTTACTGTTTATGCACCAGATTCATTCGTCGATAGCAATAGTGTGCTAAAGCTTAACTTAAAAATCGACTTAAAAGTTCCGACAGGACAGTGTTTGTTGCGCATTATGCTACGAGCTAAAAGCAGAAGTCTCGTTGTCTCTCAAACACAACACCTAACAGCTGCTCTAGATGGCACAAAATTGACGAGCTTTTTCTTCTACAACCGTTAAATTTAGTCACTTTGGACCAGAGCACTTTGCCCGACCTCACTATATTTTAAGTCATTAACATTTCGCAAAGAGCGTTGTTTACTACGCTCATTAAGATGATTATTTATCTCAATTTTGAGCTTTTCACTATACCATCACGGACAAAATAGTGTTAACTACTACCTGTATCTTCACATCATCTCGATAGTTCACATTTTTGATCGCAAATTCTCTCAAATAATGAGCAGATATTTTTTTGTTTTCAATGTTAGTCAGTACTTCGTTATTCTTTTTACTAATCTCGCGATTCGATGCACGCTTGGTAGCAAATTGATGATTGCAAATCACGATTCTAATATACGATTACACCTGCACTACAGCTTCACATTAAGCAAATTCACCGTTCTTTCATTGATCAGTCAGTTTTCCACTGATAGCATTTGAGGCGCTACCTAATTTAACGTCACTTAGGACCATTCAAGACTGTCTGTATTGACGTCTATAATCAAGAATGAAGCTTTTGACACCACAATTGGCGTCCATAACCAAGCATGGCGTCTCTGTTGACACCAATATTGGCGTCCTTTAAACAGGCATGACGTCTACCATTGACACCAATATTTGTGTTATTAGGTTCAGATATAGATTAGAAAAAAGTTTACGAACAGGGAAAACCGGATATTTAATATATAATATCTTATTAGGCTAAAATATTCGAATAAAGTTGAGAATCTACACAGATCTGACACTGGAATATCCTTGCTCCGAAGGTTACTCGACACGAGAAGATCTTCAACATCAGATTACTGCTAGAGTACTGGCCGATCGTCATCAGTTCTCATTCCCGAACGCGAGCAAAGATCAAAGCTCAAATCTCAGGAACTAATAACCCTTCGTTCCCGTCAGTAACAGCCCCATCAGAGAAAAATAAGAGGCTAAATATCCTAGATAAACACCTGTCATTTTCCACTTAGCTGCTTTAATCTGATATGCTGACAGAGACAGGGTTCGCGACAGCTGGGCAAAGGCATTATAATTTAATGTAGAAAAATCTAACCAGATTAACCCCCCACTGCTAGTTTAAGGGAAAAAGCTAGGAAAACCAGCTTCCCATAACTAGACTTAGAACTAACTACTACTTAAGAAAGTTAACCCCAACGTAGGATTGGCGAAGTCATTCGACTGTGATTCATATTTATCATTCGCATAGATTGTTGCTAAGCTTCAATCATACGAGTATATAAAATTAGAACTGGAGTGCCTTAATAACAACAAAATGGGGACACTTAAATCTCACGGAGTGAAAAGTTATAAAGCTTAAATGAAACAGTAATAGATTTTCATAACTAACAAATATTCTAGCTAAAAGACCCCTTAAACTCCAAAAATTGCTAATCTAGCCCACAAGAATGCAGGAATAGAATGGATTGCTAATCTAGCCCACAAGAATGCAGGAATAGAATGGATTGCTAATCTAGCCCACAAGAATGCAGGAATAGAATGGATTGCTAATCTAGAATGGATTGCTAATCTAGAAGGGATTGCTAATCTAGAATGGATTGCTAATCTAGAAGGGATTGCTAATCTAGAATGGATTGCTAATCTAGAATGGATTGCTAATCTAGAAGGGATTGCTAATCTAGAATGGATTGCTAATCTAGAAGGGATTGCTAATCTAGAATGGATTGCTAATCTAGTATGGATTGCTAATCTAGAAGGGATTGCTAATCTAGAATGGATTGCTAATCTAGAATGGATTGCTAATCTAGAAGGGATTGCTAATCTAGAATGGATTGCTAATCTAGAAGGGATTGCTAATCTAGAATGGATTGCTAATCTAGAATGGATTGCTAATCTAGAAGGGATTGCTAATCTAGAATGGATTGCTAATCTAGAATGGATTGCTAATCTAGAAGGGATTGCTAATCTAGAATGGATTGCTAATCTAGAATGGATTGCTAATCTAGAAGGGATTGCTAATCTAGAATGGATTGCTAATCTAGAAGGGATTGCTAATCTAGAATGGATTGCTAATCTAGCTCATGCGTATAAAATAAGAGAAAAGTTTTGCGGATAGTTTAAAGTTTGTGTGAGCAACCTCCAATAGTCTACCTAAATACAATTTTCTGGACACTATTCAAAGAAAATAACCAAAACAGAGTTAATTGCCACCAAAAACTTTAAAATTATCATTATTAAGTTTCCACGCCATCATATTCATACAGGCAAATCTTTACCAGACGTCTCGTAGAATAAATGTACACAGAAGCCGGTGCTTCACTAAATTCACTTAGGCGAATTATAAATTAATTGTTCAAAAAACAATCACAATACCAAATAAAAGTACATCCATGTACTACTGAATATAACTACGAGTATCGTTGCCAATGCTACACACAAGAGTTTTAATTGGCGGTAATCAGTCAACGGAAAACTAATGGTGGGAAAGAGATCGCAAAGCATAACAGATATTATAATTAACGATACTGCGATAAAACTAATATATAATAACAATAATTCCGTTCCAAAATCCGCATCACAGATTCTATAATAACTGGCGTATTTTCTGATAGAAAAGTTTCTCTACTTTCAGTTTAGTAGCAAGGAAGCAAGCGTAAGCTATTTCACGAGAAGAAAACCACTTGTGGATGATTTTAACAACTCGTGATTGGTGCAGCCGTAATGTACATTAGCCAGCGCCACTAGAAATGTACGTCGAGAAAGGCAATAAAAATTGGGCGGCGGGGTGGGGGTAGAGGTTTTGTGTGGAAAGATGCGAGGAGACGCAGTCGGAGGCGTTCAGCTAGTGTGGGGGGGGGGTAACGAGTCTGTCTAAATGTACATGGCAGCTTTAAGCGGAATACAGAGGAAGGCAATAAAAATTGGGCGGCGGGGCGGGGGTAGAGGTTTTGTGTGGAAAGATGCGAGGAGACGCAGTCGGAGGCGTTCAGCTAGTGGGGGGGGGTAACGAGTCTGTCTAAATGTACATGGCAGCTTTAAGCGGAATACAGAGGAAGGCAATAAAAATTGGGCGGCGGGGTGGGGTTAGAGAGGATTTGTATGGAAAGACGCGGTCGGAGGGCCAAGCTACGGGGTAGGGGGTCAAATAATTGAGTTCTGTCCCAAAATACATTAAAATGCTTCCTATTTAACTTTCTACTTAACTGAAAGTAGCTTACATGCAAATGTGCCACACATAAATACGCTCGTACATGCATGCAAGTAAAGCAATTAGACAAGTAGGAACTCAGATTGAGATTAGCCAGACACAGGTGATTGAACAAACAAATGGACTTAACGGCAACAAAATATATGTAATATGAAAATATCACAATGAAATTGATACATCAGAAAACCAAACAACAATACCATCATTGTCGAACTCCACTCAATAATTCATTATCGATTGCTTAACGATCTTATCCTAATTAGTCAGCTTCGCAATGGATCTGCTAATTATTGAATAAACAAACCAACTAAGCAACCGATCGATCACACAAGTTGAACAGTCTATTTAACCAACCAGACAGACAGTAATTAAACTGACTTAAAACAACCAACAAGACAATCAATATTCACTAATCTACCAGAAAATCTGTAATTCTATTAACCAATTAATCAATCAATCAATCGATCAACCATTAAGCCAAAGTCAGTCAATCAATCAATCATCGGGAAGATCGAATCGCAGCGAGTCGATGGCCAGTCGCTGCAGCGTGTCGCAGCGGGGGCAACGGGCAGCGCCGCCGCCACCACTGGCACCTCCGCCGCAGTCGGCGTGCCTGACGGAGGCGCAGTTCAGCGACACGCACTCGGCGTACTGATCCAGCTCGTGTAGCAGTATCGGCCGGTCCTCGCGTCGGCAGATCCAACACCTGGCCGTGATGGTGCGACAGTTGCCGCAGGCGGTCACGTGACCCCTAGCCAATAGCACAGCTTTGGCCAGCCGAGTTCGCAGCTCGCCGGCTCGCACGGCGCACAGATCGGCGGCCGAGTACAGGTGCAGAGTCAGCCGAGAGTCGTACATATAGTCCAGGCCGGCCAGGCAGGCTCGGAACTGATCGCTGATGTCGCGATTTGACTGACAGGCTGACAGGTAGCGCCAGAGAACGAGAGCCTGACGGCGGAGGCTCAACACCTCGGCTAGCTGGGGCTGCAGGCTGTACAGGTGCGGATTAGCCTTGGACAGGTCGATCATGGGATGCGGCCAGATCAAATCCAGGACTGTGAAGCTGCGCACCGACATGGGGTAGGCTGTGAAATCCCAGTTGTTGAGGATGTCTCTGGGGCAGGGGGATTTCAGTGGGCAGCAATCTGGGCAGTAGAGTCGGCCGTCGTAACGATCCGTGACGGGGAAACGGCTGGTTGGCACCAGCTGATCCGGTTGACTCTGCTGTTGCTGCTGCTGTTGCAGAGTCTGGCCAAGGCCGAAACTGCAGTCCAGTCGGCACAGGCAGACGGGACAGGAGATCGAGGATACGAATGCCGGCTGAGATACGCCGGGAAATAGGTCTAGTAGGTCCTGGTAGCCCTGGAATTTATGGATAGATGGACAGATAGACAGACATTTACTGCTGCAGCACCTACCCGGAAAGCAGTTTAGCAATGCAGGCGGGAACGAACCGTTCTACAGATACTAAATATTAAAGCAGACAGATAGACACTAGCACTGGAAGACAGACGGACAGACAGACAGACAGACAGACAGACAGACAGACAGACACTAAGACAGACAGACAGACAGACACTAAGACAGACAGACAGACAGACACTAAGACAGATAGACAGACAGACAGACAGACACTAAGACACTAAGACAGATAGACAGACAGACAGACAGACAGACAGACATTTACTGCTGCAGCACCTACCCGGAAAGCAGTTTAGCAATGCAGGCGGGAACGAACCGTTCCACAGATACTAAATATTAAAGCAGACAGATAGACACTAGCACTGGAAGACAGACGGACAGACAGACAGACAGACAGACACTAAGACAGACAGACAGACAGACAGACAGACAGACAGACACTAAGACAGACAGACAGACACTAAGACACTAAGACAGATAGACAGACAGACAGACAGACAGACAGACAGACAGACAGACAGACAGACAGACAGACACTAAGACAGACAGACAGACAGACAGACAGACAGACAGACAGACAGACAGACAGACACTAAGACAGACAGACAGACAGACAGACAGACAGACAGACAGACAGACAGACAGACAGACAGACAGACAGACACTAAGACAGACAGACAGACAGACAGACAGACAGACAGACAGACAGACAGACAGACAGACAGACAGACAGACAGACACTAAGACAGACAGACAGACAGACAGACACTAAGACAGACAGACAGACAGACAGACAGACAGACAGACAGACAGACAGACAGACAGACAGACAGACACTAAGACAGACAGACAGACAGACACTAAGACAGATAGACAGACAGACAGACAGACAGACAGACAGACAGACAGACAGACAGACAGACAGACAGACAGACAGACACTAAGACAGACAGACAGACAGACAGACAGACAGACACTAAGACAGACAGACAGACAGACAGACACTAAGACAGATAGACAGACAGACAGACAGACACTAAGACAGATAGACAGACAGAAAGACAGACAGACAGACAGACAGACAGACAGACAGACAGACAGACAGACAGACAGACAGACAGACAGACAGACACTAAGACAGACAGACAGACAGACAGACAGACAGACAGACAGACAGACAGACAGACAGACAGACAGACAGACAGACACTAAGACAGACAGACAGACAGACAGACAGACAGACAGACAGACAGACAGACAGACAGACAGACAGACAGACAGACAGACAGACAGACAGACAGACAGACAGACAGACAGACAGACAGACACTAAGACAGACAGACAGACAGACACTAAGACAGATAGACAGACAGACAGACAGACAGACAGACAGACAGACAGACAGACAGACAGACAGACAGACAGACAGACAGACAGACAGACAGACAGACAGACACTAAGACAGACAGACAGACAGACAGACAGACAGACAGACAGACAGACAGACAGACAGACAGACAGACAGACAGACAGACAGACAGACAGACAGACAGACAGACAGACAGACAGACAGACAGACAGACAGACAGACAGACAGACAGACAGACAGACAGACAGACAGACACAGACAGACACAGACAGAAAGACAGAAGAATCAATAATAACAAACCTCATCATTTTTAATAAGCAGCTCGTCGCCCAGCATCACCCAGTCGAGCGAGTCCGACTGCACGTCGCTATCCTAAAAAGCGCAAGAATCAGCACATTAGCATACAAGTGAAAGGAAGAGTAACCATACTTTTTGTCATACTAATCTCATTAGCGCTCACTTCTGCCGAGTCTGCGGCACCGACTGGTGCGGCCGTCACCGGTTTATCGCCATCATTATTATCAACAATATCAATAGCATTATTAGGCTGTTCAACATCATCGACAGCAATGCACTCGGCAGGGCCAAGGCCCCCAGCAACAGGTTCCGCAATAGCCTGTTCCTCTTCTGCCAATGATGATGCTGTTTCAGTTTTGCGAGATTCAATATTTGGCGCGCTAGCTGAATGCTGCTGCTGCTGCATCGAGAGCAGCTGATCCTGGATTAGAAGGTCATCTGAGGCTGTCGCCGCCGCGGCTGCGTTAGCTGCAACTCCAGCGTCAACAGACGATGACCACACGCCCGCCCAGCTGGTGTGATGATGAGACAGTTGATGAGGCTGTTGCTGCTGCTGGCTATGTAATTCGGTATTGGATGACACCGCTTCTGCTGTAGTTGCTTCTGCCGCCTCTGCTGATACCTGTTGGTAAGATATAACAAAAATACCCGTGGCACCTGAACTGGGCGACTCAAAATTTTAAAAGTGCATAGAGCACGACTGCTTAATACTACAATTATAATTATCCTCGAGCACCCCACCACCGAGCGACAGTGCAACTGCAACTAGCTGTCAGGAGCTGATTCCACTGTGTACTGGCATGACAACCATGAGCCCACACTCACCCCTGTCACACTGCCACACTCACCCCTGTCACACTGCCGCACTCACCCCTGTCACACTGCCACACTCACCCCTGTCACACTGCCGCACTCACCCCTGTCACACTGCCACACTCACCCCTGTCACACTGCCGCACTCACCCCTGTCACACTGCCGCACTCACCCCTGTCACACTGCCGCACTCACCCCTGTCACACTGCCGCACTCACCCCTGTCACACTGCCGCACTCACCCCTGTCACACTGCCGCACTCACCCCTGTCACACTGCCACACTCACCCCTGTCACACTGCCGCACTCACCCCTGTCACACTGCCACACTCACCCCTGTCACACTGCCGCACTCACCCCTGTCACACTGCCGCACTCACCCCTGTCACACTGCCACCTACCGCACTGACCACTGTCACACTGCCACCTACTAAACTCACCCCTGTCACACTGCCGCACTCACTCCTGTCACACTGCCACCAACCGCACTCACCCCTGTCACACTGCCACCAACCGCACTCACCCCTGTCACACTGCCACCAACCGCACTCACCCCTGTCACACTGCCACCAACCGCACTCACCCCTGTCACACTGCCACCAACCGCACTCACCCCTGTCACACTGCCACCAACCGCACTCACCCCTGTTACACTGCCACCAACCGCACTCACCCCTGTCACACTGCCACCAACCGCACTCACCCCTGTCACACTGCCACCTACCGCACTCACCCCTGTCACACTGCAGGCCCCGCCACCTTCATCTGGCACCGCCGCGGCGATCTGCCGCTGCTCCTGCCGTTCCGTAGCGCCGCTCTCAAAATCATTGAAATCCGCAGGCGCCAGGCCGGACTGGGGCGCCGACCAGCTGGCCTCGCAGCGGACTCGCGCTCGAAGGCTGTCGCCAACGACGGTCCGGTTGGCGGCGAAGGCCGCTGCCGCTGCACACTCGGCAGCTTCGTCTTCTTCAATTATGGCGTCATCGTCGCGACGATGCAGCTGCTGCTGTTGCTGTTGTTGCCTTCGCCGACCGCGGCCAGCCAGCTGCTGCGGCCTGCCGCCGGCCTGCTGCTGTCGGCGAATCTCATCCAATTGGCGGCGAATGTCGGCTACGGCGCCGCTGAGAATCGACGCTTCGGCGCGTTGAAATGCCGCCTCGGCGTCGGCTTGGTCAGCCGATTGTTGAGCCCGAGCCGCCGTCGCCGCCGCCGGAGTCGCGGTTGGCATGGAAACCGACCGATGCCGCTGCAGCAGGGTGGTCAATCCGGGATGCACGAAGCTGCGCTGGTCGGCCTGGCCTCGCGGCGGCTGCTCCGATTCGGTTGGCAGCAGCAGCTGCGGTGCAGCAGACGAGGACCAGAAATTCAACAGGCTGCTCTGCAGATTCAACTGGAATTCCGCTTCATCTAGCGATTTCACCAGTTCAAGGAAGACGGCCCCGCGCTCGGCGTCCAGTATTAGCGAATTGGCGTAATAATAGCGGCTGATTCTGTCGCGATCCTGCAGCACTGAGGCCAGGTAAGACGAGGTGGTGCCTTCGTTAAGGCAGGCTCGAACCCAGGCCCTGCAGCAGCCGATTTCGCTGCGCTGATGCTGAGGCCGCTGCAGCAGCTGCATCTGCAGTCTGTGCGGTATGTAGGCCCGGATGAACTGCCAATAGTTCACGTCGCAGTCCGGGGAGCTTGTGGGCATAGGAGACTGGTCGCTGCCGGTGATGAAGCTGGCTATGCGGCGGGCACCGCGGCCTTTGATGCGGTGAAGGAAAAACGCTTCGATGCACGAGGCGGCCAGGTTCGTTGACGGGTCGCTGCCAGGGGTGACCAGCGGTTGGTTTTTTAAAACTGAGTAGCTACTGCATGTAAGTAGCTCAGTAGCAAACTAATGCTATTTTATTAATACATGTAGGTGGCTAGTTTAGGTCCGTATCTCTAACAGGAGCGTAGCTTTGTCTAACAAATAGATGGTCGTGTCTAACAGGTAGATGGCCGTGGCTAACAGGTAAATGGTCCTATCTAACAGGTAAATGGCCCTATCTAACAGGTAAATGGCCCTATCTAACAGGTAAATGGCCCTGTCTAACAGGTAGAAGGCCCTGTTCAACAGGTATATGGCCCTGTCTAACAGGTAATTGGGCCTATCTAACAGGTAAAAGGCCCTGTCTAACAGGTAAATGGCCATATCTAACAGATAAATGGCCCTGTCTAACAGGTAGAAGGCCCTGTTCAACAGGTATATGGCCCTGTCTAACAGGTAAATCGGCCTATCTAACAGGTAAAAGGCCCTGTCTAACAGGTAAATCGGCCTATCTAACAGGTAAAAGGCCCTGTCTAACAGGTAAATCGGCCTATCTAACAGGTAAAAGGCCCTGTCTAACAGGTAAATGGCTCTCTCTAACAGGTAGATGTCTAACAGACAGAGCTGAGTTCATTCACCTAATAAAACAGTCATCGCATGCGAATGGCAGCAACAACTCACTCAGTAATCTCTGCATCCGGATGCTCAACGCAGTAGCAGCAGATCTCCCTATAAGCACTGGTTAATGAGCGCAATATCTCATCTTTGACTCGATTTTCACTGTACAGACGGGCGTAGGCCTGCGATTCGGACTTCATCATCAGCTGGCGGCTGGGAAGTCAGCGGCAGAGAGATGCACCAAAAACAGGCGTCAGTGGCTGCCACCTCGGGCCGACCGGAGTTAGCTTGGCATGCAGTCAATGTCGGTTTCCATGGTTACAGAGATTCGCTACCCAACAATGCTAAACAGCGCATGTGTCGAGGACTAAATTGCTTTCTCAACCTCCAACAGAACTGCATCAAATGAGAATCAGAGACTCTGCAGTTGCTACTGCTACTGCTATTTCGACTGCTACGAATTAACTGACAAACTGAAACCTTAACCTAAACATGACCTAAACATACTCCTAAACCATACCCTAAATCTTTGCTCTAATCTAAACCCTAACTCTAACCTCAACAACCAAAGCTTTGGGTTGGTAACCTTGTGGTCTAGCGCAACGCTCTCATGTGCCAGCGGCCCAGGCTCGATTCCAAGTGCAGTCACATTAATTTGGGGCTGAATTGGAATCTCGGCTTGGCTCTGCTCGTGCAATTAATGCCTTTGAAGGCCAACCCCCAAGGCACAGTGAAGTGTACGATAAATAAAGTTAGGGCCGCTGTACACTCCTGTGTGAGTATGTGCCTGTGCGCTTGTGTGCCTGCTCAGGGAAGTCAGCGGTATGGGCAGCAATGCCTATAAGATTGATATATTTGGGTATTCATAATGATGGAAAGGAGCCAAGAGCGGTGCCTAATACCACAGCCCTTCCTGTACAGCTAGACCACAGCCCTTCCTGTACAGCTAGACCACAGCCCTTCCTGTACAGCTAGACCACAGCCCTTCCTGTACAGCTAGACCACAGCCCTTCCTGTACAGCTAGACCACAGCCCTTCCTGTACAGCTAGACCACAGCCCTTCCTGTACAGCTAGACCACAGCCCTTCCTGTACAGCTAGACCACAGCCCTTCCTGTACAGCTAGACCACAGCCCTTCCTGTACAGCTAGACCACAGCCCTTCCTGTACAGCTAGACCACAGCCCTTCCTGTACAGCTAGACCACAGCCCTTCCTGTA
The DNA here is from genome assembly GCA_002269645.1 of Macrostomum lignano. Taxonomy (NCBI): domain Eukaryota; kingdom Metazoa; phylum Platyhelminthes; family Macrostomidae; genus Macrostomum; species Macrostomum lignano. The sequence continues at coordinate 1,182,200 of NIVC01000001.1, read as the reverse complement.
CAGCTAGACCACAGCCCTTCCTGTACAGCTAGACCACAGCCCTTCCTGTACAGCTAGACCACAGCCCTTCCTGTACAGCTAGACCACAGCCCTTCCTGTACAGAGTGTTCAAAGCTACTTGTCTTCATGAGCTTCATCTATCAATCAGGTTTTGATGAATAAAATTAAACTACAAGTCTCAACAAAATAATTATATAATATTGTATTGTATACCTAATTATCCAACTATATATATTGTTAAAAAGCATATAAGAGCATGGTCCTGTGCAATGGCTGTACTCAAAAAATACATTAGAATATTAAACGACAGTAGAAAAATCTACTTTGTGCAAAAAAGGTGCAAATAGAAACAGAAAAAAGACAGTTAAATAGAAATTGACACAAAATAATTACAAATATAGTAAAAATATGCATCTTTATTAACATTGCAATGCTTGCTTTAAAAAGCTTTAAGAAGGTTTTGATTCAACTGTAATATCTGCCTGATAAAATCTTTCTTGTCTGAAATATGATATGGGTAAGCATAGACACTATCGCACTGCTAAAAATCCAACTAAACAAATTGGAATTCTTTCATTTTTGTGCAAACAAGATGCAAACTTGGAAAATATGATTTAGCAAGGTTTGTTACTTGCGACCCCGTTCAATGAAGGATTGGAATTTTACAGTAGGAACAATTGGGACTCTGCAGTAGGAATCATTGGGATTATACAGTGGGAATAATTGGGATCTTACAGTAACAATAATTGGGATGTGGCAGTGGGATTTTACAGTGGGAATATTTGGGATTTTACAGTTGGAATATTTGGGATGTTACAGTGGGAATAATTGGGATTTTACAGTGGAAAAATGGGGATTTTTTCGGTAGGAAGAATTAAGATTTTACAATTGGAAAAAATGGGGATTTTCATAACTCGAATTCGGTATTAAAACTCAACAAAAATCAACCAGTGAGGACTTCAGTGAACCCTGGATCAATAAACCTACGCAAGGCAAGGAGCTGGTAGTATAAAATACAAACAAAAAAGTCACTAGCTAGGACTAGATATATAATAATAGAAAGTAAAAAAATAATACTGTCACATAAGTTAGAACAATGATGTTTATATGCAAAAATATGAATAAACTGCTGACCGACAGAGACAAACTTAAACACAATATAAATTGGCTTTAGAAAATTAAAAAATGACGAAAACAACAACAGCGGCTAGGAAATGATTTTAATAGAGAAAGCGACATTTTTTAAATAATAAAAATAGGCATATATATAGTTAAAGACATAGAATATGTACAGAGTATGTATAAGGCAGCAGTAAACACAGAGAGAGACTAATAAAGATTGAGAACATTGTTAACAGAATATACATATTTGTGTTATAATACACAATATATAATACTAATATTATGAAAAGTAAAAATGAGCATAATCTGTAATCATCGAGTCAGCAGGGGCAGAGATGTTGGTACTTAATTTGATTTTATTCAGTTTTCAATTTCGAATTTCTTAACTGCCTCTCTTGAGTCTCTATAGATAGATGTAATAATCATGTAATGTAATGCAATAATCATGTATTGTAATGCAATAATCATAGAATATAAAAAATGAGACTAGATCAGTTCAACACCGCACAAAAAAAATTTTTTTAATCCCCGCTACAAAGACACAAAGGAAGCGTTTTCAAAAGTTCAGCTGAACAAAGACACAACGTGGAAGCAGCAAATTGGAAAAAAAGACACAATATAGACAACTGAAAGCGACAACACGGACGCGGATTACTGCTGACGTTAAAAAGAAATAAAAAATTCAAATTTATCTGAAAAGTTAAACTACTAATAGTAGATAATAGTCATATTATTCCTGTTGGCTTTCAGGCCAAGGACATCCTCAGGACATTCTCAGGACATCCTCAGGACAGCCTCAGGACATTCTCAGGACAATCTCAGGACATCCTCAGACAGCCTCAGGACAATCTCAGGACATCCTCAGACAGCCTCAGGACAATCTCAGGACATCCTCAGACAGCCTCAGGACAATCTCAGGACATCCTCAGACAGCCTCAGGACAATCTCAGGACACCCTCAGACAGCCTAAGGACAATCTCAGGACATCCTCAAGACAGCCTCAGGACAACCTCAGGACATCCTCAGACAGCCTCAAAAAAGTCTCAGGACAAACACAAGATACCCTCAGGACATCTTGAAGGCCGTAGTAGCCATCAACACCATGCAAACCAGTAGTGCAAATTTGCAGAGAACGTTGATGAACCCCAATTAGTTAAGATGTTTAATCAGTTCCAGAGCTTCAAAACTGCTGTCGCTGTCAATTAAAAGTCGTCATCTCGTCCAAAATCGTCACCGCCAAATCCGTCGTCGCCGTGGCCGTAGTCGTCGCCGTACCTGTCGTCATAGTAGTCAACCTCGTCCTCCAGCTTCTCGGCCGCCAATTCGTCCTCTTCGTCGCGCAGCAGATCCTCGAATTCGGCGGCAGCGTCCCGACAGTCGTAGGGGTCGCCGCCACACTCACCCTGGCAGTGGCCGTCGCTGGCGTCCAGGTGCTCCGAGTACAGCAGGTGCAAGTCGTCGGTGTCGTCGGCGTCCCGATCAGCGCCACGGCCGCCGATAGCGTCGATGTCGTCGACGGCGGCCAGATGGAGGTCGTCAAGTTCCTTGCAGACCAGCTCGTTGCGAAGATCCTCGTCGGCCGCCATCAGGGCCGCGGTTGTCAGCGCGTCATCGACATCGACGTCTGCAGCAGTCGCCGCCACCGACATCGCAGCGTCGTCGCTAACGAAGGTGGCCTCCGTGTCCGGGCAACAGCCGCCGGCGATGCGCGAACTCGACAGTTCGTGTCCGAATTGATCTTCATCGTCAGCTGCCGCAGCAGCAGCCATCAGCATCGCCGTGTTGGACGCGTCGCCCAGTTCGTTGACGCCGTAGCCTCCATGGATGTCGCCAATATCGTAGAAGTCTTGCAGGCTGCTGGCGCAGTACTCAGCCCCGGCGGCGGCGGCGGCAGCTGCCGAAACGACGGCCAGGGAAGCGCCGAGCTCCTCGGCGGTGGTGGCCCGGCCGGCTTCGTCGGCAGCGGCGTCGGAACGACGCCGGGCAGCGCGTCGGTCCTGCGCCAACGGGTATTCGGAGTTGACTTGCTGATTGGTGGACTCAGTGTGATTGATAAATGATTGATTTCTATACTGACCTATCAATTACTTGAATAATTGAGAGTACAGGGCCGCTGTACACGCTGTGGGAGCGTGTGTATGAGTGCGCGCCAGCGTACAGATCCGCGCGCACTTGTACATGTATGTGCTCAGGAGTCAGCAATTGGGTGTGGGACGATTTCGCCAATGGCGTTGCGCCAGGGTGCCCACAGCCCCAGAAATTATATTACTAACCACAGCCGATTCCGCTTAACTTGCAGATATAATGATATATCTATATACTACTTTTGCGATTTTTGTCTGTCTGACTGTCTGTCTGGGTTTTTTTCGAGAACCGTCTGGCCGAGAAATTAGGCCGATATGTATCGAAAAGTATGAAACTAGAGAAAGAAAGCCGATATGTATCGAAAAGTATGAAACTAGAGAAAGAAAGCCGATATGTATCGAAAAGTATGAAACTAGAGAAATTTTTAAGCCGATATGAATAAAAAATATGAAACTAGAGAAATAAAGCCGATATGTGTCGAAATAATACAAAAAATCTAGCGATGAGAAAATCGTTTTGGAACTGCTGGATCAAATATTACTAAGCCCCCATGGGGGTGGCTTAGTGCGCTAGTCTATATACTAATTTATTCACCTGGTCCTCTTCCCAGCGATCCAAATCGTTGCCCAAATCGCTATTGAACCTCTGATAGGCCCGGTTGTAGCGGTGACTCATGCTGCCCCGGTTGCCGCAACCGGCCGGGCCCGCTATGCCGCGCAGGCCTCTGGCCGGCAGGCAGTAGGCCAGCAGTTCGCGCTCGTCGATATCCTGGAACACCGGGCCGCTGACCGCGCCGGAGCCGCCCCAGCCGTAGCCCCAAGACCAGCCGGAGTCTGGCCCTAGCAACAGGCCGGTTGCTAGGAGACCGCCGGCAGTTAGCAACGCTTTCCGCCGATCACTGTCCTGATTGGCTGCTGCTGGCGCGGTTTCCTCCGTGCTCGCCGATGTCGCTTCGTCGTAGGCTGGCGGAGGCGCAGGCGGAGCGGACGGCTCTGCTGCCAACTTCTCGGCCACGGCATGTTTTGAAGGCGCGGACGGCTTTAAAACTGTGTCCAGGGCTTGCAGGAACTTGCTGTGGAGTAAGCATTGGGGAAAAATAAATCCGTGTGTTAATGAGACGGTTGATGATTTTTGAGAATTGGGATTAGGATTTTTTAGAATGATTGGGATTTTTCAGAATGAAGATTGGGATTTTTCAGAATGATTGGGATTTTTCAGAATGAAGATTGGGATTTTTCAGAATGATTGGGATTTTTCAGAATGAAGATTGGGATTTTTCAGAATGATTGGGATTTTTCAGAATGAAGATTGGGATTTTTCAGAATGATTGGGATTTTTCAGAATGATTGGAATTTTTCAGAATGATTGGGATTTCTTAAAAAAGAAATTGTGATTTTCCAGCATGGTGAATAGGCACAGACGGAATGTGACACTCAATACAGCGGGAAAGCAGTCCAAACTTACATGAGATGCTTGACATGATCGAAGCAGAACCAGTGCATCTTATCCGGCACAGGTTCGCACATGATTGGCACGCCTAGCAGCTGGTTCAGATCGGCGTCGCGGGGCAATTTCGGCGCTTTAGTAATCGCCTTAGCCATGTGGCCAACGCATAGGTACTTGCACACTGACTGGAACATTGCAAATCGTTGAGCATTGTAACAATAAATTAAAAATAGAGCACATGCATTACAATAAGCAACCAGAATGGCGGCCTCATACCGATAGTTTCACGCTGCCAATAAGTTTCCTATTGATTTTGTACCAGCCAAGCGTGCTGTCGGGCATCAGCACAAGGCAGACATCTTTCCACTTTGACATGGACGGGATTGACGATTCTGGAATGAGGGTTTTTAGGGCGCTTTTTAGCGAAACTATGGGCGATGTGGGGTGGTGGGTTTGATGGGGTGGTGGGTGCGATGGGGTGGTGGGTTTAATGGGGTGGTGGGTGCGATGGGGTGGTGGGTTTGATGGGGTGGTGGGTTTGATGGGGTGGTGGGTGTGATGGGGTGGTGGGTTTGATGGGGTGGTGGGTGTGATGGGGTGGTGGGTGTGATGGGGTAGTGGGTTTGATGGGGTGGTGGGTTTGATGGGTGGTGGGTGCGATGGGTTGGTGGGTTTGATGGGGTGGTGGGTTTGATGGGGTGGTGGGTGCGATGGGTTGGTGGGTTTGATGGGGTGGTGGGTTTGATGGGGTGGTGGGTGTGATGGGGTGGTGGGTGTGATGGTGTGGTGGGTGCGATGGGTTGGTGGGTGTGATGGGGTGGTGGGTGCGTTGGGGTAGTGGGTTTGATGGGGTGGTGGGTGCGATGGGGTGGTGAGTGCGTTGGGGTAGTGGGTTTGATGGGGTGGTGGGTGCGATGGGGTGGTGGGTGCGATGGGGTGGTGGGTGCGATGGGGTGGTGGGTGTGATGGGGTGGTGGGTGCGATGGGGTGGTGGGTGTGATGGGGTGGTGGGTGTGATGGGGTGGTGGGTGCGATGGGTTGGTGGGTTTGATGGGGTGGTGGGTTTGATGGGGTGGTGGGTGCGATGGGGTGGTGGGTTTGATGGGGTGGTGGGTTTAATGGGGTGGTGGGTGCGATGGGGTGGTGGGTTTGATGGGGTGGTGGGTTTGATGGGGTGGTGGGTGTGATGGGGTGGTGGGTTTGATGGGGTGGTGGGTGTGATGGGGTGGTGGGTGTGATGGGGTAGTGGGTTTGATGGGGTGGTGGGTTTGATGGGGTGGTGGGTGCGATGGGTTGGTGGGTTTGATGGGGTGGTGGGTTTGATGGGGTGGTGGGTGCGATGGGTTGGTGGGTTTGATGGGGTGGTGGGTTTGATGGGGTGGTGGGTGTGATGGGGTGGTGGGTGTGATGGTGTGGTGGGTGCGATGGGTTGGTGGGTGTGATGGGGTGGTGGGTGCGTTGGGGTAGTGGGTTTGATGGGGTGGTGGGTGCGATGGGGTGGTGAGTGCGTTGGGGTAGTGGGTTTGATGGGGTGGTGGGTGCGATGGGGTGGTGGGTGCGATGGGGTGGTGGGTGCGATGGGGTGGTGGGTGTGATGGGGTGGTGGGTGCGATGGGGTGGTGGGTGTGATGGGGTGGTGGGTGCGATGGGGTGGTGGGTGTGATGGGGTGGTAAGTGCGTTGGGGTAGTGGGTTTGATGGGGTGGTGGGTGCGATGGGGTGGTGGGTTTGATAGGGTGGTGGGTGTGATGGGGTGGTGGGTGTGATGGGGTGGTGGGTGTGATGGGGTGGTGGGTGTGATGGGGTGGTGGGTGCGATAGGGTGGTGGGTGCGATAGGGTGGTGGGTGCGATGGGGTGGTGTGTCTGTCAAGGTGATGGGAGCGATGGAGTTTTGTGTGTAATAAGGCGGATAGGGTGATAGTGGGTGTGAATAGTACATGATGTAGAGAATACTTTTACAGTGATATATACGAGCGTATGCTACTATAACAGAAATTAGACATTAAAACTTACTAACATACACGCACGCCTCCATAGTGAGAAGTGGATTAAAATTGCTCATTATTGCTGATCAGATTGGAAGACAGTACGAGCAGTTTGCAGTTCCGCGATGCGCGTACTTATGACCGATTTTGTAAACTGAAATGTTTTGTAGTCAAGTATAAAACAAATAACAAACAAAAAGAGATTCACTCATTATTCACCGCTGTATTTGTCAACGATCTTTCACTTTCTTGAGGGGGAAGTTCTTATCACTTTTTATTATAACAAAGGGATGGTTTTCCTCAACTCTATCCCTTGCTGAAAGGTATTTCCCACCGAATCTATCACTAGCTAGAGAGGGTATTTCTCACCGAATCTATGACTGGCTAGAGAGGGTATTTCTCACCGAATCTATGACTGGCTAGAGAGGGTATTTCTCACCGAATCTATGACTGGCTAGAGAGGGTATTTCTCACCGAATCTATCACTGGCTAGAGAGGGTATTTCTCACCGAATCTATCACTGGCCAGAGGGGGTATTAATTACAGGTACGGGGTATTTCTCATCCAATCTATCACTGGCCAGAGGGCAATCTGATTATAGAGTCCCTACTCCTTGGTGCGAAAAAGAAGTGAAGACAAAACCGGGTGCAATATTGAGGAGCGGCGAGCAGAATGACAAGTTTAGCAAAAAATTGCATTTATGATTTCTTTACTGAAAGATGCATGCATAGTAGGCATAAATAATTGTATAAATATATAAATATATTAGTATCATATTTATTTAACGTGTAGAAAGAAATCCAATCCAATTTTCTAAAAAGATTGACCCCCCAAGGAGAAGCGCTAGATAGGCTATAAAAAATCAGAATCAGGAAATTCTGCCTACAGTAGATCATAATTTATTCATACCAGACCAGATAAAACAAACAAAAACTTGGGGTGGGAGAAACTTAATCGGATGGACTCGGGTTGAGAAGCAAAAGAGAAAAATGAAAAGTACATATGATGCGAAAGAAACTGCAAACGGCTAGCGATTCGAAATTAAAACTCCAGGGGAGGTAAGGCAAAAGTACAAATTTCCTATGCAAAGACGGGAAAAAAAGGAAATGACGTGCGCGTTGCCGACAGGTCTAAAAGTTTGCTTTGTACTTTTAAAGACACCGAATCACTGATAATTAGATGATTCAAGCAAAGCCAGCAGCATTATACAGTGTGAGTGTAAGTAATAAACTTGCATAACTACTCACCAATTGTAAGTAATATCGAAGGAGTTTCGGGTAGATTTTGCAGCTACATGGACAAGTGTGAAATTCGGTATTATTGCAATTGAGAGCGGGAAATTTGCTAATTTGAATTTTAGCGAAGATGCTCAGCATTGAAAGCAAAATAATTCATATTTCAACTCGTAATGTACAGTTAATACGTTTTATTGAATCACACAGGAAGATAGACGGTAAGCCAAGGTTTCGTTAGATAGAATTTGCTGCAGATCGAAGTGACAACAGACAGACACTAAGACACTAAGACACTAAGACAGACAGACAGACAGACAGACAGACAGACAGACAGACAGACAGACAGACAGACAGACAGACAGACAGACAGACAGACAGACAGACAGGCAGACAGACAGACAGACCGACAGACAGGCAGACAGGCAGACAGACAGACAGACAGACAGAGCAAAGGCAAAGACAGTAGTCTATGAAAGCCAAGACTGAAAGATCAGCTGAAGACGGGTTTCTGAATCGAGTTGCCAAAATGGAAGCTAATTATTAATTTAAAAACTCGCAGACCCATGCGATGCAATACTATTTTTTGTAAAAAAAAAACTACTCAGCAAGCCAATGAGCAATAGAGCGCAGCAAAAGCAGTTTTGGTTTGGTCAAATCATTCTCTTCGTTTTACTGTTCTCTAATTTAATAAATTAATACAGCGCGCTATACTACTGCCGTTAGCAATAAGTAGTATTATATACAACACACATCGGTGATAATAAATTACTAATATTACTATATATTAGCAGGCAGACTCGGGGCGCAGGTGAAAGCAGAGCGCGGGCAAAGAGTTGGTAGCTAAAAAGACTAAAATAATTGACTTTTAATTTAACAATTCCATCAATAACAGTAGACAAACGGGGCCACGGGGTGGCAGACTAGAGATCCAGTGCACTCACTAATTGGTTGCGTAATACAATTAATAAAATTAGAATATTCCATTTTATTAATAATTAGCCACTTTTTTCTATAGAGGGTACAATTTTACGTACAAAATAGTTTTAAAACGCTTAACTAGTACTAGTAGTAGTAGCGGAGAGAAGCAGTATAGGATAGTATTAGTAGGTAAAGTAAGAAAAATAATTCGTATAAAGGTAACGCATAGTCAGGCAGAACGCAACAGCTGCTGTAACACAATGGTGCACTTCAATCCATATTCATTAATTTTATATTCAGAAGCACGGGAGAATAAAAAACTGACAAAAGCAGCATTAGGCGCCGTGCGTTGCTATGCCAACGAAGACACAAAATCTAACAGAAGCCACAGTCAGATCAGCTGGGACTCCCTGGATGCGCCCTGCCTGATGAGGTCCGCGGTGGCGCCAGCCTGATCTCCGGGCTCGGGCAGCACGCCTTTGCGGCGAAGAATGTCCGCCTTGGCCGCGTCAGCGTCCGCCTCCCTGCCGAGTGATGGTGGCCATTGTGGGGAGCACGTTAGGGAAGCCGATCCCTCCACGGGAACAGGGGATGGGGAAGGGATGATAGCCGATCCCCACACGGGAACAGGGTATGGGGAAGGGGATAATAGCCGATCCCCCCACGGGAACTGGGGATGGGGAAGGGATAATAGCCGATCCCCCCACGGGAACTGGGGATGGGGAAGGGATGATAGCCGATCCCCACTCGGGAACTGGGGATGGGGAAGGGATGATAGCCGATCCCCACTCGGGAACTGGGGATGGGGAAGGGATGATAGCCGATCCCCACACGGGAACTGGGGATGGGGAAGGGATGATAGCCGATCCTCACACGGGAACTGGGGATGGGGAAGGGAATAGCCGATCCCCACACGGGAACTGGGGATGGGGAAGGGATGATAGCCGATCCCCACTCGGGAACTGGGGATGGGGAAGGGATGATAGCCGATCCCCACTCGGGAACTGGGGATGGGGAAGGGATGATAGCCGATCCCCACTCGGGAACTGGGGATGGGGAAGGGATGATAGCCGATCCCCACTCGGGAACTGGGGATGGGGAAGGGATGATAGCCGATCCCCACACGGGAACTGGGGATGGGGAAGGGATGATAGCCGATCACCACACGGGAACTGGGGATGGGGAAGGGATGATAGCCGATCCCCACACGGGAACTGGGGATGGGGAAGGGATGATAGCCGATCCCCACACGGGAACTGGGGATGGGGAAGGGATGATAGCCGATCCTCACACGGGAACTGGGGATGGGGAAGGGATGATAGCCGATCCTCACACGGGAACTGGGGATGGGGAAGGGATGATAGCCGATCCTCACACGGGAACTGGGGATGGGGAAGGGATGATAGCCGATCCCCACACGGAAACTGGGGAGCTGGGGAGTTTGATAGCTCACCTGAGCCTGAGGTCCTCCAACTCGGCAACCAGCCGATCCCGCTCGCAGGTGACATCGAGCCGCATCCGAACAATGCCCCGCTCCAGAGCGTCGTGATGATCGGTGCGCTCCGACTGCGGCAGCGACATCAGCCTGCGGAAGCAATCCAGCAACTTCTCTTCCAACTCCAATAATTCCAGCTCTTTTAATTCGCAGGCGAGCTCAAACTCCAGCCTTAGTAGGGCGTCTTTCTCTTCGACTAGGGCCACTAATCGCTTGTTGTCGATGGCTTGCCCTGAGGCGGCGGCCGAGGCCAGTTCGGAGCGCTCGGCTTCAACTTCCGCTGTACGCGCCTGTGCGAGATGAGGTTCAGTGGAGGGGTTCGATTCTTGCTGCGATGGCTGGATACGAAAGCAGTCACGGATGGGCGGTGATTATCTCAGTAGATTAAGACGATTATCTGAGTAGAGTAGGGTAGATTATCCCAGTAGAGTAGGGTAGATATCTATCCCATTAGAGTAGGGTAGATAATCCCATTATAGTAAGGTAGTTTATCCCATTAGAGTAGGGTAGATAATCCCATTATAGTAAGGTAGTTTATCCCATTAGAGTAGGGTAGATAATCCCATTAGAGTAGGGTAAATAATCCCATTAGAGTAGGGTAGATTATCCTAGTAGAGTAGGGTAGATTATCCCATTAGAGTAGGGTAGATTATCCTAGTAGAGTAGGGTAGATTATCCCAGTAGAGTAGGGTAGATTATCCCAGCAGAGTAGGGTAGATAATCCCAGTAGAGCAGGGTAGATTATCTCACCAGAGTAGGGCTATTATGAGGCCCGAATTAAATAAAGGCAGTGCCTGTATCAGATTAGAGGCCTGGGTGGTGGACTACGGACATGGACAAATTCATTGGCATTTCGGCTGGATGCCGGGATTTCACCTGAGCTCGCGAGATTTTTCCGCGCAATTCCTTGCCGGCTTCGTCACGCTTTTCGCTGCCGGGCACGCTGTCGGGCAGCAGGGAGTCGATCTCCTGCCGCAGCGAATCGGACAGTGAGTAGCGGGAGTACACGCTGGATGGGCGGGTGGGCTGCTGCTGCTGCTGCTGCTGCTGAGGTTGATGCCGGCGGGAAGCTGGCACAGCGTCAGGCGTAGGAGTATCGCTGTGCTCCGTCTCGGAAGTTGTCGCATTCTTATCTCGAGCTGCGCCGCTCTCCCCGTTGCTTGTACCGGAAGACTTTTTCTGCCTCTGCTTTTGCTGCTGCTGTTGCTGCTGCTGCTCGCGCTGGGCCTTCGTCAACTTGCGCTTCTTCTTGGCTTTCGAGCGAGACGCTGACGGCTTGAAAAATTTCTTTAACCGACCGCCGCCCTGAGCTGAGGGCTGCGCCTCGGCCTCGCCTTCGACTTTAACATCGTCGTACTGGCTGTCATTATCGTCGCCGTCGTCCTCGGTGTTTGTCGTCGTCGTTGTTGTGGTCGACGGCTGCTGCCGACGGGAGTTGAGCTCCTCGGCTGTCACCACCGAGGCGGCGCTGGAGGGCGACGTCAGGCCAGACGGCGAGGCGACCAAGCCGGACAGCTGCATCGGAGGTGGAGGCGACATCGCTGTAGCCGTGGCCGGCGGCTTCGCACCGCTACCTTCGTCGTCGAAGTCGTCGTTCTCGGCGCCGCTGCCCCCGTCTACAGTCTTAGCATCGTCGTCGTCGTCGTCGTCATCGCCGTCGCCGTCTTGGCCGTCCTGATACCGACCACCGATATCGTCGTCGTCGTCAGACGATTCCAGGTCGGTGTCGAGAACGGCCCGCGAAGCTCGACTACCCGGCGCGTTGTCGTCGGCGTCGTCTCCGTCGTCGTTGCCCGCGTTACCTTTGCCGTCGCCGTCCAGCGGAATGTCGATGGCGCCAGGGCCGCCGCCGAAGTAGCTGACAATGTTCAACGACGCCTGACTGTAGGCCAGCTCCTTGTACATGTCGGGAAATGCCGGCTGCGTTAGCGGAACAATTTTAACGCGATCGCCGCTTTGAGGCGCAGCTTTTCTCTGCTGACTACTAATAGTAGCAGCTGTTGATGTGGCTGGCGCTGTAGTAGCCGACTGTGCTGCCACCTTCGACGGTGACTGCGACTGTGGCTGCGGCTGCGTCTGCGACGGCGTCACATCCGCCGGGGCCGGGATTCGAACCCGAGCCGCTGCCTCTGGCGCTGGTTTCTCTGCCGCGCCTAACGGAGCGTCCGCAGCCGCCGCCGCCGCCGCTGACAATAAGGCCGTCTGAGCCTTGCTAGCCGCGCTGCTACTACTAATAGTAGCAGCCGTGGCCACAGCAGCATTAGTAGTAAAAATCGGCATCATAGCCAGATTCTGCTCCAGCATCCGGTCCAGCACAGGCGTAGCCCGACCGGAAGTGGCCCTACTAGCCGCTTCAGTTGGCGTGCCGGAAGAATCGTAGGTCCAAACCGACTGACTATCGGCGTCGGGAAAATTTCCCTCGGGGAAATAGGCCTCGTAGGGCGACGGGGCGTGTTTAATTTGATGAGGCCGGCCAGCGCGAGCTCGGCGGCGTCCAGCGCAGCCTCCCGATCGGCTCGGCGACGCTGGATCTCCTGCCTGGCCGACTCCAGGCTGGCCAGGAATTCGTCTGACGCCGTGTCGACATTGCCGTCGTGCAAGTTGGCCTCGGCGAACACGTAGTCAAAGGAGTCGTCTAAGCGTTCGCTGCTGCCGGGCGTGGCCACCTGGTGCATCAGCTGGCGCGCTTTCGTGGGGCCGGCGTCCAGGTTGAGATCCACTGTTGGGAGGTTTACGGAAATTGCTAATGCCTCAAAAACTGTCTGAGTTTGTCGGTGCGAACTGATAAAACACAAAACAAGCGCCAGTGTTTATAACACAGGTGTGCGTACATTGCGTGTACACCGAAATGCCCAAGCCCGCCTCTGCTATTTTAGATTGCACTCAAGAGAAAGTTTGAGTCAGATAAGCAATTTCCAGGCTGAGAATTCGCAACCCTATAATTGTTAGGCGGTCACATTTTTGGTGACCGTTAAAATTGTGACACTGCTTGTCGCGCTTGTGACCGTCAAGTGTGACCTTCAAATGTGACCGTGATGTAACCATCAAGTGTGACGCTGATTGTCACGCCTGTGACCGTCAATTGTGACTGTAATGCGACCGTCAAGTGTGACTGTAATGTGACCTTCAAGTGTGACTGTATTGCGACCGTCAAGTGTGACTGTAATGCGACCGTCAAGTGTGACTGTAATGCGACCGTCAAGTGTGACTGTAATGTGACCGTAAAGTGTGACTGTAATGTGACCTTCAAGTGTAACTGTAATGTGACCGTCAAGTGTAACTGTAATGTGACCTTCAAGTGTGACTGTAATGTGACCGTCAATTGTGACTGTAATGTGACCGCCAAGTGTGGCCGTGATGTGACCGCCAAGTGCACGATGTGACCGTCAGTTAATAATGTGACCATCAAATAAACGGTCACATTTTTGAGTCACATTGATTGATGGTCTCATGAGTGACCGTTTATTCGACGGTCACATATAAGGTTCACAATGGAGGTTCACATGCGATACCGTTGTTTGAGGGTCACAAAACACAGAGGGTAAAAATGTGACCGTTCTAGTTTTATACGGGATAAACAACTCAATATATAATATAACTTTCCGTGAAATTATATACGCTAAATGAAAACCAAACTACGCATGCAAATGCGCAACGATTCCTGAGAAACTGAAGGGTGAAATCATAGTTCGATTGTATGATCCGCAATTATCTGCGCAATTAACTATTTTCTGTAAGAATGCAGTTTTCACCCACCCCCTCTGTAAAATTAACGCAACTTTCACTTTAAATAGTTTCTTAAGCCCGTCAGTTGGTAAATCAAGTTATTTAGCCGCTGTTTCTGCAGAAATTCCGAACAATACGGTACATGTAGCCTGTGTTCAACAGAACTAAAGTGCACCTCGCTACTATGCTACAGTCACGAGAACTATAAGATCTCCTATGCAGATTAATTTGATTAGACATACTCGTACTCGAAAGGATGGCGGCCCAGCTACTAAGAATGCTAAGGTAGGCTGGCCTGGCGAGTAAGGATCTGAAAGGCTGGCCCAGCAACTGACACTCTGGGAGGCTGGCCCAGCAACTGAGGATCTGGGAGGCTGGCCCAGCAACTGAGGATCTGGGAGGCTGGCCCAGCAACTGAGGATCTGGGAGGCTGGCCCAGCAACTGACACTCTGGGAGGTTGGCCCAGCAACTGACACTCTGGGAGGCTGGCCCAGCAACTGACACTCTGGGAGGCTGGCCCAGAAACTGAGGATCTGGGAGGCTGGCCCAGCAACTGAGGATCTGGGAGGCTGGCCCAGCAACTGAGGATCTGGGAGGCTGGCCCAGCAACTGACACTTTGGGAGATTGGCCCAGCAACTGAGGATCTGGGAGGCTGGCCCAGCAACTGAGGATCTGGGAGGCTGGCCCAGAAACTGAGGATGTAGGAGGCTGGCCCAGCAACTAAGGATCTGGGAGGCTGGCCCAGCAACTGACACTCTGGGAGGCTGGCCCAGCAACTGAGGATCTGGGAGGCTGGCCCAGCAACTGAGGATCTGGGAGGCTGGCCCAACCTGAATGATTGGAGAAGCTGACATCCCAGTCCAGTCCAAGAATCAGAAAGCGCAGCCCCAGAAATATAATAACAACAATAGTTTCAATAGTTTCAAATAGTTTGAACAACAATAGTTTCAGAGAAATTGCTGAGCAAATCTGCAGTCAAATGAAACTGGCAGGTCAAACAAAATGACTGGCGTCAGGGAGACTTGAATAAGAGATGAGAGAGGCCAAGGCCGGAGGAGTAGAAATTGAGACTATCCGGCCATAAAGGATCGCATAGAATAATCACGGGATAAGGGGAAGTCTAACCAACCCCAGCCGCTATTCCAGAGCCACAGACTTTGCACTTTACAGGGCCTATCGCGCGAGCACGCCAACCGAAAAAAAACGCGAAAGCTAGTCAAAACCCCCGAGAGTGAAGCCGCCGAAAGGAGAGAGCGGAGAACGGACGGAAGGAGAGAATGAGGGAGCGGATCGGGGTGGGGGGGCTGAGGCGGGGCTCTGAAATGAGGTGGCGACTCTCTGGATCAGAGAGGGGGGCGATGATACGAAGAGAAGAAGGAAAGTCAAGTCGCAGTTGCACGGACTAAAAATTCTTGAAAAGAGAAACTGCCTCTGCTTCTATCTTACTATGAGAAGGTTTCTGCGACTACGTTGGCATCGAAGCGGCCTGCGCGACCTTCTAGATTGACTCCCCTGACTATGCATTGCAGAGCCACCCGTTTAGCTTATAGTGTTCCAGGGGCTTGTGCTCTGCTATATAGTGCCCGTCTAACTTGCACTTTTGATGGGATATACTGGCGCTGTAACTCATCATCAACAAGTTTATTTGTAGCCTGCTTGCTCACAGCTCTTAAATCTTTGAATAGTAGCTTTCAAATGAGCCACCGAACATGAGATCGAGCCTATGAGTCATCCTACTATAGTACCGAGCTACTCTGTTACTTTATCATTATAAAATAAGTCACTTCATGATCATTTAATAACATGTGAGTCTTGATCATGTCAATATAATGTGAGTCACTCTATGATCATGTCAATATAATGTGAGTCACTCTATGATCATGTCAATACAATATGAGTCACTCTATGATCATGTCAATATAACGTGAGTCACTCTATGATCATGTCAATATAATGTGAGTCACTCTATGATCATGTCAATATAATGTGAGTCACTCTATGATCATGTCAATATAATGTGAGTCACTCTATGATCATGTCAATATAATTTGAGTCACTCTATGATCATGTCAATATAATGTGAGTCACTCTATGATCATGTCAATATAATGTGAGTCACTCTATGATCATGTCAATATAACGTGAGTCACTCTATGATCATGTCAATATAATGTGAGTCACTCTATGATCATGTCAATATAATTTGAGTCACTCTATGATCATGTCAATATAACGTGAATCACTCTATGATCATGTCAATATAATTTGAGTCACTCTATGATTATGTCAATATAATTTGAGTCACTCAATGATCATGTCAATATAACGTGAGTCACTCTATGATCATGTCAATATAATTTGAGTCACTCTATGATTATGTCAATATAATGTGAGTCACTCTATGGTCATGTCAATATAATGTGAGTCACTCTATGATCATGTCAATAAAATGTGAGTCACTCTATGGTCATGTCAATATAATGTGAGTCACTCTATGATCATGTCAATAAAATGTTATTCACTCTGAACAGGCCAATATAATAAGTTACTCTATGATCATGTAAATATAATGAGTCACTCTATGATCATGTTAATATAATTTGAGTCACTTAATGATCATGCCAATAAAATCAATCTGAGTCACTCCAAGATAATGTGAGTCACAGTATGACTACTGCAATAACACGCGACAGCCCCTCTTAATAACAAATAAGCGCCATCTCACCGGCCACTTCCTGCGGCATGTCGTCAACCTCGGAGTTGCGCAGCATCTGCAAATTCCGCTGCGCAATAAACTGCGTATGCAATGACAGTCCTTTGCTCTCCTGCGAGAAAAACGACTCCTTCATTTTGCGCAATCGTTTCAAAGTGTCGTAGCCGGCCGAGGCGGTCGGAGGAGCGGCGGCGGTGGCGGTGGCGGCGGCTGCGGCGGCGGCGGCGGCGACGGCGGCGGCGTTGAGGGACTCGCCGGACGGCTCCGGCGCAGTCTGATTCCACCGTCTGGTGATCTCCATGGCTTGGAGCAGTTTGACTCGAGCTTCATCTTGCTCGGTTTTCACCGCGGCAACAGCGGCGGCAGCGGCGGCCTCAGACGAGCTGGTGGACTGGTTATCCTCCCGGACCTGGCGATCAGACTTTTTCGGCCTCTTCAATAGGCGCGCCTCCATCAGGGCGCGAATCTGCAGCTCCTTGGCGGCGTCCATGGCGAATACGTTGTCCCTGTCCTCCGAGTCGCCCAGGCCTGCGGCAGCCGCGGCCGCTTCAAAGTCCTCTTCGCACGAGCTGGCCTCATCAGATCTGACGGCGGAGCGAAGGGTTATAAATTTTCCCAGACTAGCCAAGACGTGATAATTTGGTTTTAGTATGCCGGATAAGCCTTACTTGACCCATTGCCTGAACCTCACTTGACCTGTTGCCTGAACCTCACTTGACCTGTTGCCTGAACCTCACTTGACCTGTTGCCTGAATATCCCTTGACCTGTTGCCTGAACCTCACTTGACATGTTGCCTGAACCTCACTCGACCTGTTGCCTGAACCTCACTTGACCCATTGCCTGAACCTCACTTGACCTGTTGCCTGAACCTCACTTGACCCATTGCCTCAACCTCACTTGACCTGTTGCCTGAACTTCACTTGACCCATTGCCTCAACCTCACTTGACCCATTGCCTCAACCTCACTTGACCTGTTGCCTGAACCTCACTCGACCTGTTGCCTGAACCTCACTTGACCTGTTGCCTGAACCTCACTTGACCTGTTGCCTGAACCTCACTCGACCTGTTGCCTGAACCTCACTTGACCTGTTGCCTGAACCTCACTTGACCTGTTGCCTGAACCTCACTTGACCCATTGCCTCAACCTCACTTGACCTGTTGCCTGAACCTCACTTGACCCATTGCCTGAACCTCACTTGACCTGTTGCCTGAACCTCACTTGACCCATTGCCTGAACCTCACTTGACCTGTTGCCTGAACTTCACTTGACCCATTGCCTCAACCTCACTTGACCCATTGCCTCAACCTCACTTGACCTGTTGCCTGAACCTCACTCGACCTGTTGCCTGAACCTCACTTGACCTGTTGCCTGAACCTCACTTGACCTGTTGCCTGAACCTCACTTGACCTGATCAAACCACAAAGTAACTGATAGCTTAGCCAATGTTTGATTAAATTATGCTCAAATATTTTAGGTACTACTTTTTGTTCAAATCGCGCAAGTAGTGAAAAAAAGCACAACAAATAGTTTCAGAAGGAAATCTCATAGCATCCCATTTGGGCAGGTATATCTCACAAAGATTGACTAGTTAAAGAAAACCTTTAAAACAAAATTCTAAATGGAAATTTATGCTGGAAATGTCGTTCTACAAAACAGAAGCACAATAATACAAAGAGTTGGTTTAGATAACTAGCTAGCAAAGCAACAAATAAAGTACTCGTACTATCAGTAAACTGTGACTAAAAGTCAACACAGCAAAAGCAAAACAAAGCAGAACGAACAAATTACCCAAGAAATCCGTCGCTTTCTCCAACGCTGTGGTAGGTAAAAATGGTTTGGGAGAGGTTAATCTTGATAATACCATAGATAGTTAAATAAACAAATTCTTTTAAAAATCAAGGATACATGCGCAAATCTGTTTAGAGCCGTTTGGCATTATTATAATTCCATTGAAAAATGAAACAATGATTATTTTAATCGTGTTGGGTCAATTTTAGTGGGAAAAATCGAGCTATTGAAGACTTGCTATCCATTGCCTACGCTATGGCCTTTCTCTTTAAGTCGCACCTACAAAACACCCTTTTTGGGTCATAGACAATGAAAAGCCATGGGTCTTCAAAAGCTCGATGTTCCCAGGCTCAATAGGCTCGATAGTTTTCAAACTAAATGGGCTTGAAAAGACCTAGAATGTCTATGGCCCAACCCATGGTTACTATAAACTTTGATACGAATAGAGAGGATCATAGAGAAAAAGAAAACGCACTGACGACAAAACGGGCAGGAGACTAACAGGAGGCAGGGAAGGAAGTCGGCGGAAGGGAAGTAGGGCAAATTCTAAGAAAGAGGAATTCAGTCTGATCTGTCTGAGAGCATCGAAAAACGAATAAGGCAAATTTAGTCCCTCGGTCAGAGAGATGAAGAAGTGGGCGGGGAATAGAAGATTCGGCCGGACAGAAAGTTCAGGGAATACTGATAAGAGAGAGAAAGAGTAGTTTCAGAGGCCTTGAGAGAATGAAATCAGTTTGGTGGCACCGGCATCAAAGCTATGGAAGCACTGATGCATATCATAGCTATACATAGAATTAGGGAATTCTGAGGCTTTGAGGCATGCAGAATCAGCATCGTTTGTCATCAATGTATTGCAATAACATTAGTCTGATTATTTTGCAATAAACATGATAAATTATATACATAGTGCAGGTGAGAATCAAAGTTTATTAATTCTTATAGTCACTTTACCATTGATTTAATTATTTGGAGTAATAATAACAGCAATCAGGGCAGAGCCCATCCATTGGAGTCAAGGAGAGAGAAAATAGTGAGAGTGAAAGGGAGGAGACGAGGGTGAGAGTGAAGGAATGAGAAGAGGCTGAGAGTGAAAGGGATGAGAAGAGGGTGAGAGTGAAAGGGATGAGAAGAGGCTGAGAGTGAAAGGGATGAGAAGAGGCTGAGAGTGAAAGGGATGAGAAGAGGCTGAGAGTGAAAGGGATGAGAAGAGGCTGAGAGTGAAAGGGATGAGAAGAGGGTGAGAGTGAAAGGGATGAGAAGAGGCTGAGAGTGAAAGGGATGAGAAGAGGGTGAGAGTGAAAGGGATGAGAAGAGGCTGAGAGTGAAAGGGATGAGAAGAGGGTGAGAGTGAAAGGGATGAGAAGAGGGTGAGTGAAAGGGATGAGAAGAGGCTGAGAGTGAAAGGGATGAGAAGAGGGTGAGTGAAAGGGATGAGAAGAGGGTGAGAGTGAAAGGGATGAGAAGAGGGTGAGAGTGGAGGGATGAGAAGAGGCTGAGAGTGAAAGGGATGAGAAGAGGGTGAGAGTGAAAGGGATGAGAAGAGGGTGAGAGTGAAAGGGATGAGAAGAGGCTGAGAGTGAAAGGGATGAGAAGAGGCTGAGAGTGAAGGGATGAGAAGAGGCTGAGACTGAAAGGGATGAGAAGAGGGTGAGAGTGAAAGGGATGAGAAGAGGCTGAGAGTGAAAGGGATGAGAAGAGGGTGAGAGTGAAAGGGATGAGAAGAGGGTGAGTGAAAGGGATGAGAAGAGGGTGAGAGTGAAAGGGATGAGAAGAGGGTGAGAGTGAAGGGATGAGAAGAGGCTGAGACTGAAAGGGATGAGAAGAGGCTGAGAGTGAAAGGGATGAGAAGAGGCTGAGAGTGAAAGGGATGAGAAGAGGCTGAGAGTGAAAGGGATGAGAAGAGGCTGAGAGTGAAAGGGATGAGAAGAGGCTGAGAGTGAAAGGGATGAGAATAGGCTGAGAGTGAAAGGGATGAGAAGAGGCTGAAAGTGAAAGGGATGAGAAGAGGGTGAGAGTGAAAGGGATGAGAAGAGGCTGAGAGTGAAAGGGACGAGAAGAGGGTGAGAGTGAAAGGGATGAGAAGAGGCTGAGAGTGAAAGGGATGAGAAGAGGTTGAGAGTGAAAGGGATGAGAATAGGCTGAGAGTGAAAGGGATGAGAAGAGGGTGAGAGTGAAAGGGATGAGAATAGGCTGAGAGTGAAAGGGATGAGAAGAGGCTGAGAGTGAAAGGGATGAGAAGAGGGTGAGAGTGAAAGGGATGAGAAGAGGGTGAGAGTGAAAGGGATGAGAATAGGCTGAGAGTGAAAGGGATGAGAAGAGGGTGAGAGTGAAGGGATGAGAAGAGGCTGAGAGTGAAAGGGATGAGAAGAGGCTGAGAGTGAAAGGGATGAGAAGAGGGTGAGAGTGAAAGGGATGAGAAGAGGCTGAGAGTGAAAGGGATGAGAAGAGGGTGAGAGTGAAAGGGATGAGAAGAGGGTGAGAGGGTGATTCGCATTAGGTATTTCCTATTAACATAGTCAAGCACGGCATGGAGAAGACAAGGCCCCAGTCACAAATTTTCCTACCTGAAATCGGCGGGCCCCAGCTGGCCATGCGATGACGAAGTGGCCTCCTCGGACAGCGGGTGATGATGCCGGCGATGCTGACGCGCCGCGGCGCCGCCGCTCAACCGACGCCGGTCCTTCTTAGAGGCGCCCTCCTCGGAGCTCTCGGAGCCGCGCAGCACCACCTTCTCGACTTGGTCCTCCGCGAAGCCAAGCGGATTGCCGTCTCCGCCTCCACCACCGGCGGCAGCGCTCGGCGACTTTGGCGCCTGCTGCTTCGACTGCTGCGGCGGCTGCTGCGGCTTCTTTGATCTTGGCGTGCAAGTGAAATTCGCCCGCTCTCGGGTCACCCCACTGGGCTGCGAGCTGACTGAGGCCGACGTGACCGACGATGGCGACATCGGCGCCGCGGCCGCGCCAGGAGCTGACATCAGACCGTCAGCTTCGTCAGGGCTCAGGTACAGGTGACCGGCTTTGGCCGCCAGGCCTTCCTCACCGAGTCCGCCTCCGCCATGGTGCGCCTCGAGCCAGCGCATGACGATGCTGCGAGTCTCCAGGTCGGCCAGGACCTCGGCGTGGTGCGACGGGCACAAGAAGCGGCGAGTCTCCGGGTCGCGGGCGAAGGCGGACATGCGCAGAGCGGTGCCGCAGCCGGGGTACTGACAGCGGAAGCAGCGCATGTGAAACACGTCGTTGTTCACTGACCGACGTTCGGCTGCGTACACCGTGGTATCGCAGAAGAAGCATTTCTCCAAGCCTGCCTGACCGCTGCCGGCGCCCGCAGCTGACATCTTCGACAGCTTCTCCACGCCAGGATGGCTCGCGTCCAGCCGCTTCGGCGTTGGCTGCTGCTGCTGACCGGCTGACGTTCCCGCGCCGCTTGACGACAGGAATTGGACAATCTGCGGGCTGGGCGCCACCTTGCCGGGCTGCCTGTTGCCCGATGCCTCCGACTCTGCCGCGGTGGCGGCTGCGACAGCGGCGGCAGCCTTCTCGGCCGAGGATTTCTTTGGCGGGAACAGTTTCTCCTGCAGGTGCGCCACCATGGCCGATGCTGGCTGCTTGGCTGGAGCCGCCGACCGCTCCTGTTGGCCGGCGCCGCTGCCGGACTTCAACAGTCGCTCGAGCTCGCGTCGTTTAGCCGACGTGGCCCCGCTGTCGATGACGGTCTTGGCCAGAGGATCCTCGTTGCGGGCCGCCGCCGCCGCAGTCTGGTGCCGGTCCTTTCGCCGATGCTTCAACAGGGCGTGCAGGCCGGGGAAGTGCGAGCTGAACGACTTCGAACCGCCGCCGCCGCCTCCGCCCGAGCTGGACTTATCGCCGGACGAATGTCGGTGATGATGCTGGGACGGGCTGTGCTGGAACACCTGGTACAGGTAGCGGGCGGCGGACAGCGGATACCAGAGTTCCGGCACCAACACAGACGCGCCGGCGCGGGGCTCCACCTCGGCGCGGACCACCGTGCGGGCCAATTCCATGGCTTGGTCGGAGCCGACAGCCATGTCGGGATTGTGAATAGCGTTGGGCAGGTAGGTGTTCAGGATGCACAGCACCTGGAAATGGAGATCATGCAGAGGCTAGAGTACACGTGTACTTTTTATATACTTTAGATACACTGTGTCTATTTAAGCATTCTAATTAGTCTGACTGAACTGAATTAGCAAATCATAAACTGCACCTGTTTAGGCTCAACATCGTCCACAGCATCCAGAGTCTGGCCGTACCGACTCAGCCGGGTCTGCAGCCAGCGCAGGAATGCGCGCTCCTGTTCGTAAGGCTGGTCCACATCGCGATAGGGAAACTTCACTGGCGCTTTGTCGCCCAACTCGGGCACGTCGCTATCAAATAGGTGTCTGACCTGAAATTGTGAATCAGGCGCAAGTGGATAAGTACATTGAGAACTGAAATTTTTTTATCTGTGAAAAAAACTAAGGTGCACAGGAACCGCTCCTCATGCCCAGGTATCTCTCAAAGTATCATAAGAGACGTGACATTACAGGTGTCTTAGGTGAACTGGTCTCCTAGTTAGAAAGGAGTGCCCAGGTAAACAGGTATCCCAGTTAAACAGGTATCCCAGTTAAACAGGTATCCCAGTTAAACAGGTATCCCAGTTAAACAGGTATCCCATTTGAACAGGTATCCCAGTTGAACAGGTATCCCAGTTGAACAGGTATCCCAGTTAAACGGCTATTCCAGTTGAACAGGTATCCCATTTGAACAGGCATCTCAGTTGAACAGGTATCCCAGTTGAACAGGTATCCCAGTTGAACAGGTATCCCAGTTGAACAGGTATCCCAGTTGAACAGGTATCCCATTTGAAGAGGCATCCCATTTGAACAGGCATCCCAATTGAACAGGTATCCTAAGTGAACAGATATCCTAGTTGAACAGGTAATCTCAGTTGACCGGTACTCCACCAGGCACTAACCTGATCTGGCTTTAATCCGCTCAGCTTATTATAAGCCGGATATCGACTAGACGGATTAATGCCGAAATCATCAAACTTCTGACTAACAGTCTCGGGAGTTGTCTGCGACAACAGCTGATAGACGCTTTCCCGTTCGGCTATGGCTTCCAGTACGCTGCACCGGCCGCTGCAGAACTGCTTGACCAGCCAGGCGCAGTCCAGCGCGCCTAAGAAGCCTCTGGCGCAGCCCGAGCCAGTTGGCCAGAACGGCTCCAACAGAGAGTCGCCAACCAGGCAGACGATGGCGCTTTGACCTCGACGGTGTACAATTCGGCAAGAGTTTTCGGCCGAGCAGAGTTCGGTAAAGTCGAACATGGCAACGTCCTCGGAGCCGCAGTGATTAGCAGCGAATTCCATATTGGCTAAGCCGCCGCCAGTAGCGTAGGTGGCCGCCTCAACAGCGTAGGCTTTCAATTTGTCCTGATCGACATTCTGCTGGGACAGCAGCTGGCTGGGATCGTCGTAGTCGCGCAATAGGACGCCTTTGTGTATGAGAGACGCCTTCTTGGCCGTCATCACAAAGTAGTGCGTGTCGTCTCTATAGTACACGATGTTCTCTAAATCAATACCCGTAGCCTGGCGCAGATCGTTAAAATATTTCTGATTGTAGATGTATGAAAAGCCCGATATTTCTTGCACCTGCGATTCTTCGGCGGCTCCTCGTTTAATAAAATTAGCCGTAATTGCTATGGCCAGCTTGCCGCGGAACACTTTGCGGCGAAAGCCCGGCAGGGTGTTGCGCTTGCCGTCGGCGCCTATAAGGACGTTGAACTCCAGTCTGGGTGGGAGGGAAACGGGAGACGGCTTGGAAGATTGCTGATTTAATGCCATTCTCTTGTCTAGTGTTACACTTTTATGATAACTGTCTCAGTGACAGGTTGAGGGCGACTCTCAATTACATCTTGAGGGCGACTCTCAATTACATCTTGAGGGCGACTCTCAATTACATCTTGAGGGCGACTCTCAATTACATCTTGAGGGCGACTCTCAATTACATCTTGAGGGCGACTCTCAATTACATCTTGAGGGCGACTCTCAATAACATCTTGAGGGCGACTCTCTCAATAACATCTTGAGGGCGACTCTCAATAACATCTTGAGGGCGACTCTCTCAATAGCAGGTTTAGGGCGACTCTCAATTACATCTTGAGGGCGACTCTCAATTACATCTTGAGGGCGACTCTCTCAATAGCAGGTTTAGGGCGACTCTCAATTACATCTTGAGGGCGAGTCTCTCAATTACATCTTGAGCGCGACTCTCAATAACATCTTGAGGGCGACTCTCAATTACATCTTGAGGGCGACTCTCAATTACATCTTGAGGGCGACTCTCAATAACATCTTGAGGGCGACTCTCTCAATAACATCTTGAGGGCGACTCTCAATAACATCTTGAGGGCGACTCTCAATAACATCTTGAGGGCGACTCTCTCAATAACATCTTGAGGGCGACTCTCAATAACATCTTGAGGGCGACTCTCTCAATAGCAGGTTTAGGGCGACTCTCTCAATAACACGTTTAGGGCGACTCTCTCAATAGCAGGTTTAGGGCGATTCAATAGCAGGTTTAGGGCGACTTTTTCAATAACAGGTTTGGGGCGACTCAATAGCAGATTTAGGGCGACTCTCACGACAGATTTAAGAAGATTATCTGGGTGTGACTTAGGGGTTATCTGATCTAACTATAGGCTATAAAAAGGCCCATATCGAGAGCAATAATGCCCAAACCTCGCAACCGGATGTTCCGGCGGGTCAACTCGACACCGGAAGCCCTGCGACCCGCCGTTGTCTTCAATGCTGGCGCCGCCAGGAGCCGAAGGCGGAACCTCTTCCATGCCTTCAAAGCCGACGCCAGGTAAAAAATCGACACCTAGCAACAGGGCGATCTTGAGCAGGATGCACTGCAGAGTCTTGATGCTGATGTGATCAATCGGCCCGCTAAACAGATGCGGTGCGAGTTTTTTAGCGCCAAGGGCTTTCAAATCTTCAATTAGAAAGGGCCACAGGTGGAGGACATTGTTCCGCGAGAACCGGTCCCGTTTCTCCAGCACAGTGACTCGGGCACCCAGCAGGGCCAGCTCGATCGCCGTCCGCAGGCCGCAGGGCCCGCCGCCGATCACCAGGGCCCGACAGCCGGCGGCCGCGGCCCCGCTAGCGTAGTCCTTGGCCGAGGCCTTCTGATGCAGCACAGACAGCAGCTGGCCAGCCCGCCAGTGCCGGCCGCTTCGCCGCTTAGCCAACTGGTGCCTGAAGAAGTCCGGACTGCACGGATTCAAATCCAGCAGTTCGCACAGGCGATTGAAGGCGGCCAGGCAGGGCGCGATGTCCCCGGCCGAGACGAAGCTGTCGTAGGCGGCCTCCAGCTCGCCCATTGCTGATTGGCTGCTGAGCTGCCCTGGCCGCTGAGACAATGTTTTGGTAGTCCACAGACGCTTCAGTTAACTTAGGCTAGCATAGCAGTAAACTGAGCTTCAATATCTGGTGGCTTTGATTTGCATCAAGATAAAGCACACATTATTACAGTTCATTAGAAAAAAACACTTGATTGCAATGCATTTTAAAGACACGTGCATTGTACATGATTTTTAAAACAATTAAGACTAAACATATAACGAAGATACTTAAAGAACTGCAGGGAAAGAAAACTTATGGAATGATAATAAATCTACTGTTCATCAGAGACAAAGGGTTGTACGCATCCTGGTGCACTTTAAGCGACATTGCTGCACAACCGGCGAGAGGCATTACTGCCCATTCCACAGACTCCCCTAAGCAGGCACACATGCGCACAGATACCTACGCAGTCATATATACAGGCACACACAGGAGTGTACAACAGCTCTAACTTTATTTATCGTTAGGCATGTACACTTCACTGTGTTTTGGGGGTTGGCCCTCAAGGTCATTAATTGCATGAGCAGAGCCAAGCCAAGATTCCAATTTAGCCCCGAATTATTAATGTGACTGCACTTGGAATTGAGCCTGGGCTGCTAGCACATTAGAGTACTGCAGTAGACCACTGGGCTATGACAAGACTCTATATAGTGATAGCAACTTCTGCCATTTACCTATAGCATCAAGGTTAAGTAGGATAGGACCCTAACCCATTTTTTTCCTAGGCATACATCATTTTTGTAAATTTTAAGAGGCAATATTAAGAAATTGGTTCTATAGGATAAAAAGACCCTATAGACGCAATTCTAGGAACATATATATACCAGGTTAATTAATTATAAATGGCCATACATGCTGCATGCACAACCTCCACAATTCGGTCGGCCGTGCGACTTAGTTTTAACAAAAATGCGATGTAGTTTTTGGCCAAAAATGCGACTTACATGTAAAAAAACTTCAAGGCAAAATTAACATAAATGGCAAGAGTAACTATGACTGTCTTATTAAGCCAAAATGCTTCGTCAGCTACTTAGAACTACTTTTTTTTAGAGGCAGGGGGGATGTGTGCACCCTGGCGCAATTTAAGCATCATTGGCACACAACCGGCGAGAGGCATTACTGCCCATTCCGCCGACTCCCCTGAGCAGGCATACAAGCACGCGTATATGTTACGCAGGCACACACTCACACAGGAGTGTACAGCGGCCCTAACTTTATCAATTGTTAGGCATGTACACTTCACTGCGCCTTGGGGGTTTGGCTCTCAAGGCCATTAATTGCACAAGCGAGCCAAGCCAAGATTCCAATCCAGCCCCAAATTAATGTGGCTGCACTTGGAATCGAGCCTGGGTCGCGGCACACCAGAGCAGCTGCGCTACCGCTGGGCTACGGCCCCCCTTAGAACTACTTACTACTTGGGTTTTTTTGGGTGGGCATTTTTGCAACTTCCTCCAACTTCCTCCTGGTTGGCCACCAAATTGGTTGGCTGGATTGGCCAACTCGGCCAACTGTTGCGCATATATGTAAATGGCTATTAAATGTTTAAAAAATATATATTTTGTACAACAGCACATGCATTTGTTCACACAAGACACAAAATTACCCAACTTAAAATTTAATCTTTGATTCTTTGAGAAGAAAAATAAATAGAATTTAAGAAAGAACTAGCTAAAGTTTTGCCCCCCTTCGGGGAGCAGAAATAATTAATATTCGTCTAATATAATATACCTTTTAGCAGGAGTACTTTAAGTGTTTTTCTTAAGCTTAAGCTTAAAATAGGAATTTTTGGAGATCGTTAATAACGCATTTTAGGTAAAACAAAACTATCAACTTTTTACAGTTTTTAGTTTAGAGCCCTGTATATGTCAACGTGTTTGATAAAAATTATTTTTATCATTTTTGATAAAAAATGGCCTTCGGGTGGCCAATAAGCAAGGGACGAATCCTTTTAAATGAAAAAAAATTCTTAGGGAGGGGGCTAGGAATCGAATTCTCATTTTAATTCCAGGCTTATGTACCAATAAAACATGTTTGTGCAGAATTTTATAACAGACATTGAAATTCAACCATACTTGCCTTCTTTCAGAGCTACTTCTACCAGTATGCTTCAGTACGCTACCAGTACCCTTGTAAGCCTTGACATGTCAGCAATCCCCCCCCCACAAGCCTTAACATATCAACTCCCCCCTTGACATCTCAGCAATGCTCCCACAAGCCTTGAAATCTTAAAAAATCTGTCTATTTTCTAACCCTAACCCTAACCCTAACCCTAACCCTAAAGCATTGAAATTTCAGTAATTCTCTCTAAGAGTCTATAGCACTACTACAGCATTATAGCGATTCCCTGCAAGCCTCGACATCGTAGGGATTCCCAAATGAATCTCTTAACTTTGACATGAAGCTTCTTTTTTTTTACATTACGCTTTTTCTATCAGCGATCCCTCCCGTGAGGAGCCAACAAATAATGTAATAACTTTTTTCCAATAAACTACATGTAGCTTCTGACATTAGCCTTGACATCTCATTTATTCCCCCGTGAGCCTTGACATCTCAGCTATAGATAGATAGATAGATTCCCCTCGTAAGCCTTGACATGTCAGCGATGCCCCCCATAAACCTTGAAATCTAAAAAATCTCCTGTTAACCTTGAAACGCGCTAAAATCTAACCCTCAACCCAAACCTGACGTAAACCTAACTTTCACCCAACCTAAAGCCTTGAAATCTCAGCAATTCTTCTTCCCTAAGCCTTGGCATTTAAGTGATTCCTTCTTTAAGAATCACAGCACTATAACGATTCCCTCCAAGCTTTGACATCGTAGCAATTCCCAAATGAATCTTTTAACTTTGACATGACTTTTATTTTATGTATACATAGTGCTCCTTTTATTTTTACATGACTCTTCTTCTATCAGCGCCCCCCCCACCGTGGCAAGCCAACAAAGAATGCAATAAAAAACTTAAGTAAAGTACATGTACTTTGAAGTAGCTTCTGACTTTTGCTTTAACATCTCAGAAACCCCCCTGTAATCTCAGTTATTCTCTGTGAGCCTTGACGTCTCAGTAATTCTCCCCAGCACAGCACTGTACTATAGCTTCATTTAATTTTTATATGACATTTCTTTCATGTCTGACATGACGCTTCTTTTGATTTTTACGTTACGCTTCTTTTATTCTTCCATGATGCTTCTTAATTTTTTAAATGACACACTTTCATTAGTTTTTATATGAGGCTTCTATAATTTTTTCATGACGCTTCTATGCTTGTTTACATGACGCTTGTATGATTTTTACATGACGCTTCTATGATTGTTTACATGACGCTTGTATGATTGTTTACATGACGCTTCTATGATTTTTTACATGACGCTTTTATGATTTTTACATGACGCTTCTATGATTTTTTACATGACGCTTCTATGATTTTTACATGACGCTTCTATGATTTTTACATGACGCTTCTATGATTGTTTACATGACGCTTCTATGATTTTTACCTGACGCTTCTATGATTTTTTACATGACGCTTCTATGATTGTTTACATGACGCTTCTATGATTGTATACATGACGCTTCTATGATTGTTTACATGACGCTTTTATGATTGTTTACATGACGCTTCTATGATTTTTACATGACGCTTCTATGATTTTTACATGACGCTTCTATGATTGTTTACATGACGCTTCTATGATTTTTACATGACGCTTCTATGATTTTTTACATGACGCTTCTATGATTTTTACATGACGCTTCTATGATTTTTACATGACGCTTCTATGATTTTTACATGACGCTTCTATGATTTTTACATGACGCTTCTATGATTTTTTACATGACGCTTCTATGATTGTTTACATGACGCTTCTATGATTGTATACATGACGCTTCTATGATTGTTTACATGACGCTTTTATGATTGTTTACATGACGCTTCTATGATTTTTACATGACGCTTCTATGATTTTTACATGACGCTTCTATGATTGTTTACATGACGCTTCTATGATTGTTTACATGACGCTTCTATGATTTTAACATGACGCTTCTATGATTTTTTTACATGACGCTTCTATGATTGTTTACATGACGCTTGTATGATTGTTTACATGACGCTTGTATGATTTTAACATGACGCTTCTATGATTGTTTACATTACGCTTCTATGATTGCTTGCATGACGCTTCTATGATTTTTTATGACGCTTTTATGATTTTAACATGACGCTTCTATGATTTTTTTACATGACGCTTCTATGATTGTTTACATGACGCTTGTATGATTGTTTACATGACGCTTTTATGATTTTAACATGACGCTTCTATGATTGTTTACATTACGCTTCTATGATTTTTACATGACGCTTCTCTGATTGTTTACATGACGCTTCTATGATTGTTTACATGACGCTTCTATGATTGTTTACATGACGCTTCTATGATTGTTTACATGACGCTTCTATGATTTTTACATGACGCTTCTCTGATTGTTTACATGACGCTTCTATGATTGTTTACATGACGCTTCTATGATTGTTTACATGACGCTTGTATGATTGTTTACATGACGCTTCCATAATTTTTTTTGTCTTGGCGTTAAAAGGCTTTAATTAAAAAAACTCTACTCTCTAAAAATTCGAACCATCGTCCCTGCATTTAGCAGTTTAGTCTGTTTACCTCTAGGCTAGCTCTCATGAATTTTAGTCATTACCCCTAAATAGAAAATATTCCCAAGACAGCAAGCATCCCCCCAGTAGCAAGCATCCCCTAATACTCCTAGCAAGCATCCACCCAGATAGCAAGCATCTGCAGATAGCAAGCATCTTGCAGATAGCAAGCATCTTGCAGATAGCAAGCATACCCCAAATAATGTAGAAGCATCTTTCCAGATAGCAAGCATCCTGCACATAGCAAGAATCCCTAAATAGCAAGCATCCCTGGATAGAAATAATCCTATACATGTAGCCAAGCTTATCAAGCGCAGTAATCCTTGGCTATCGAGTGCAGTAATCCTTGGTTTATTAATAGCAATAATCCATGGCTTATCGAGTGCAGTAATCCTTGGTTTATTAATAGCAATAATCCTTGGCTTATCGAGTGCAGTAATTCATGGTTTATTAATAGCAATAATCCTTGGCTTATCGAGTGCAGTAATCCTTGGTTTATTAATAGCAATAATCCATGCCTTATCGAGTGCAGTAATCCTTGGTTTATTAATAGCAATAATCCTTGGTTTATCGAGTGCAGTAATCCTTGGTTTATTAATAGCAATAATCCATGGCTTATCGAGTGCAGTAATCCTTGGTTTGCCAAGAGCAATAGTCCTTGGCTTATCGAGTGCAGTAATCCTTGGTTTGCCAAGAGCAATAGTCCTTGGTTTATTGAGTGCAGTAATCCTTGGTTTATTAATAGCAATAGTCCTTGGTTTATTGAGTGCAGTAATCCTTGGTTTATTAATAGCAATAATCCTTGGCTTATCGAGTGCAGTAATCCTTGGTTTGCCAAGTGCATAATCCTTGGTTTATCGAGTGCAGTAATCCTTGGTTTATTAATAGCAATAATCCTTGGCTTATCGAGTGCAGTAATCCTTGGTTTATTAATAGCAATAATCCATGGCTTATCGAGTGCAGTAATCCTTGGTTTGCCAAGAGCAATAGTCCTTGGCTTATCGAGTGCAGTAATCCTTGGTTTGCCAAGAGCAATAGTCCTTGGTTTATTGAGTGCAGTAATCCTTGGTTTATTAATAGCAATAGTCCTTGGTTTATTGAGTGCAGTAATCCTTGGTTTATTAATAGCAATAATCCTTGGCTTATCGAGTGCAGTAATCCTTGGTTTGCCAAGTGCATAATCCTTGGTTTATTAATAGCAATAATCCTTGGCTTATCGAGTGCAGTAATCCTTGGTTTATTAATAGCAATAATCCTTGGTTTATCGAGTGCATTAATCCTTGGTTTATTAATAGCAATAATCCTTGGCTTATCGAGTGCAGTAATCCTTGGTTTATTAATAGCAATAATCCTTGGCTTATCGAGTGCAGTAATCCTTGGTTTGCCAAGAGCAATAGTCCTTGGTTTTTTGAGTGCAGTAATCCTTGGTTTATTAATAGCAATAGTCCTTGGTTTATTGAGTGCAGTAATGCTTGGTTTATTAATAGCAATAATCCTTGGCTTATCGATTGCAGTAATCCTTGGTTTGCCAAGTGCATAATCCTTGGTTTATTAATAGCAATAATCCTTGGTTTATCGAGTGCAGTAATCCTTAGTTTATTAATAGCAATAATCCTTGGCTTATCGAGTGCAGTAATCCTTGGTTTATTAATAGCAATAATCCATGGCTTATCGAGTGCAGTAATCCTTGGTTTGCCAAGAGCAATAGTCCTTGGCTTATCGAGTGCAGTAATCCTTGGTTTGCCAAGAGCAATAGTCCTTGGTTTATTGAGTGCAGTAATCCTTGGTTTATTAATAGCAATAGTCCTTGGCTTATCGAGTGCAGTAATCCTTGGTTTATTAATAGCAATAATCCTTGGTTTATCGAGTGCAGTAATCCTTGGTTTATTAATAGCAATAATCCTTGGCTTATCGAGTGCAGTAATCCTTGGTTTATTAATAGCAATAATCCATGGCTTATGAGTGCAGTAATCCTTGGTTTATTAATAGCAATAATCCTTGGCTTATCGAGTGCAGTAATTCATGGTTTATTAATAGCAATAGTCCTTGGTTTATTGAGTGCAGTAATCCTTGGTTTATTAATAGCAATAATCCTTGGCTTATCGAGTGCAGTAATCCTTGGTTTGCCAAGTGCATAATCCTTGGTTTATTAATAGCAATAATCCTTGGCTTATCGAGTGCAGTAATCCTTGGTTTATTAATAGCAATAATCCTTGGTTTATCGAGTGCATTAATCCTTGGTTTATTAATAGCAATAATCCTTGGCTTATCGAGTGCAGTAATCCTTGGTTTATTAATAGCAATAATCCTTGGCTTATCGAGTGCAGTAATCCTTGGTTTGCCAAGAGCAATAGTCCTTGGTTTTTTGAGTGCAGTAATCCTTGGTTTATTAATAGCAATAGTCCTTGGTTTATTGAGTGCAGTAATGCTTGGTTTATTAATAGCAATAATCCTTGGCTTATCGATTGCAGTAATCCTTGGTTTGCCAAGTGCATAATCCTTGGTTTATTAATAGCAATAATCCTTGGTTTATCGAGTGCAGTAATCCTTAGTTTATTAATAGCAATAATCCTTGGCTTATCGAGTGCAGTAATCCTTGGTTTATTAATAGCAATAATCCATGGCTTATCGAGTGCAGTAATCCTTGGTTTGCCAAGAGCAATAGTCCTTGGCTTATCGAGTGCAGTAATCCTTGGTTTGCCAAGAGCAATAGTCCTTGGTTTATTGAGTGCAGTAATCCTTGGTTTATTAATAGCAATAGTCCTTGGCTTATCGAGTGCAGTAATCCTTGGTTTATTAATAGCAATAATCCTTGGTTTATCGAGTGCAGTAATCCTTGGTTTATTAATAGCAATAATCCTTGGCTTATCGAGTGCAGTAATCCTTGGTTTATTAATAGCAATAATCCATGGCTTATGAGTGCAGTAATCCTTGGTTTATTAATAGCAATAATCCTTGGCTTATCGAGTGCAGTAATTCATGGTTTATTAATAGCAATAATCCTTGGCTTATCGAGTGCAGTAATCCTTGGTTTATTAATAGCAATAATCCATGGCTTATCGAGTGCAGTAATCCTTGGTTTGCCAAGAGCAATAATCCTTGGCTTATCGAGTGCAGTATTCCTTGGTTTGCCAAGAGCAATAATCCTTAGCTTATCGAGTGCAGTATTCCTTGGTTTGCCAAGAGCAATAGTCCTTGGTTTATTGAGTGCAGTAATCCTTGGTTTATTAATAGCAATAGTCCTTGGCTTATCGAGTGCAGTAATCCTTGGTTTATTAATAGCAATAATCCTTGGTTTATCGAGTGCAGTAATCCTTGGTTTATTAATAGCAATAATCCTTGGCTTATCGAGTGCAGTAATCCTTGGTTTATTAATAGCAATAATCCATGGCTTATGAGTGCAGTAATCCTTGGTTTATTAATAGCAATAATCCTTGGCTTATCGAGTGCAGTAATTCATGGTTTATTAATAGCAATAATCCTTGGCTTATCGAGTGCAGTAATCCTTGGTTTATTAATAGCAATAATCCATGGCTTATCGAGTGCAGTAATCCTTGGTTTGCCAAGAGCAATAATCCTTGGCTTATCGAGTGCAGTAT
Organism: Macrostomum lignano; assembly: GCA_002269645.1. Classification (NCBI taxonomy): domain Eukaryota; kingdom Metazoa; phylum Platyhelminthes; family Macrostomidae; genus Macrostomum; species Macrostomum lignano. Next base: position 1,148,016 of record NIVC01000001.1, on the reverse strand, counting down.
TCCTTGGTTTGCCAAGAGCAATAATCCTTAGCTTATCGAGTGCAGTATTCCTTGGTTTGCCAAGAGCAATAGTCCTTGGTTTATTGAGTGCAGTAATCCTTGGTTTATTAATAGCAATAGTCCTTGGCTTATCGAGTGCAGTAATCCTTGGTTTATTAATAGCAATAATCCTTGGTTTATCGAGTGCAGTAATCCTTGGTTTATTAATAGCAATAATCCTTGGCTTATCGAGTGCAGTAATCCTTGGTTTATTAATAGCAATAATCCATGGCTTATGAGTGCAGTAATCCTTGGTTTATTAATAGCAATAATCCTTGGCTTATCGAGTGCAGTAATTCATGGTTTATTAATAGCAATAATCCTTGGCTTATCGAGTGCAGTAATCCTTGGTTTATTAATAGCAATAATCCATGGCTTATCGAGTGCAGTAATCCTTGGTTTGCCAAGAGCAATAATCCTTGGCTTATCGAGTGCAGTATTCCTTGGTTTGCCAAGAGCAATAATCCTTAGCTTATCGAGTGCAGTAATCTAAGTGTTTTTATTTAGTCCTTTAATAAAAGCTTTTAATAAAAAATTTTACACTACTACTTTTAAACTACTTAGATTCGAACCCAGGTCACTGCATTAGCAGTCTGGTCTGCTCAGCTCTAGGCTAGCTCTCATCGAAGTTATCAGTGAATTTGTACCACTTATATAATTAATTCAACACTCACACCAAGTCAGGTAGAGTAAAAAGTCACGCGAAGCAGTTATGACATAATCAATTTCTTAGGCAAGTCAGTACCAGTGTCTATGAAAGTTAACAATATGGTTACGTAATATAAATTCAGTACTGCACTATACTTTCACCCTCAAAGCTGTGACGCAATTCAATTGAGTGTCAAATTCAGCCAGTACACAGACGATAAATAAAGTGTATTGTGATGCAATCTATTTCAGAATCAGAATTCAACCAGTCAGATTTTTCTCTAGCATTTTTACAGTGCGTTTCAAGTCGAAATAGCTGCCTGACCTTTGCAAAAAAGCATGTTTTTCGAATATTTAATCCCTTTAACATTGAGCAATTTCTTAGCCAATATGCATGTACCGTCCCGGGAAAATTTCTGATCGAATGGTGCAAGTTTGAAGAAAATCGGTTGAGCCGTTCGGGAGAAAATCAATTACAAGCAAGCAACCAAGCATTTCATTTTTAGTATATTAGATTAAGAATCAAATATTTTTGAAAATAAAAAATACAATTTTAATTATTTTAGACAAAAAAATAAATAACACCAATATGACTAGAAACTAAATTGAAAAAAAAGATAATTAAAACTAATAATAATTATTTATTTTAACTAATTTTCAATATTATTTCAATATTTAAAGCAATGACTACCAATATACCTCTGGTATTATACTTTCCTAATTTACTTCTTTTAATTGCTATGCCCTGTCTAGTCTAATATAGATTATATTATATAGAATCTACATGCATAGTATTATATTAATTTATTGTTCAATTAAAAAAATCTAAATGTTCCTTATCAACTAAGGAAGTGCTTTCTAAGTTTCTAAGAAATTTAAACTTTTAAACTAACACAAAAAATATTTGTTATATTATGCTAAATATTTTTATTTTATAAAATTTGTTTAAATATATGTGATAAATCTAGTATAAACAGGAGCCAAGTTTAGGAAAATAAACTAAATTCAAACCTTGTAACTTGTTTAATTATTAACTTGTGTTTGAGTTTATTAAATTCATTTTCAGACTTACAAGTGTTGCTTATTTTCAATAAATTATCTAATAGAGAGCTTAAAGAAAGTTAATCGGAGAAAGGGAATTGGGGCTTTATGCAAATCCATATAAAAAGTAATGCTATGACCCTCTAATCTCAATAACACCTACACAAAAAATAGTATATATACCAATAAAACTGCTTATGCCAGAAATATACCAGGATGCTACCAGAAATATTCTAAGACATTAATAGAATTATAACTAGCAATCTACGCCCCCCGTTGGGGAGCCAAAGAAATGCAATACACTTATTTTTAATAAGCTACATGTAGCCTTGAAATCTTAAAAAATCTCCTGTCAAAATTCTAACCCTAACCCTAACCCTAACCAAAACCCTAAATTCAATATTTTGTCCAGGAGTTTTTGCATGATCGATGCTTCTATGATTTTTGGCATGACGCTTCCATTGTTTTTGCATGACGCTTCCATTATTTTTGCATGATGCTTCCATGATAAACATTTTTAATAAGCTAAATGAGCCAAGTTATAAGCTACCCTAACCCTAACCCTAACCCGAATCTTAACGCAATAACCCTGAACCTAACCTTAAACCTAAACCCTAATACCAACCCTAACACTAACCCTACAGCCTGACATCTGCATAAGTTTGTGAAGAGCTAGTAGTATTTTTTAGCTTAGTATCTTAGCGTTAGGGAGCCAAAAATACAGTACAAGTTTTGTAATAAACTACATGTAGCATCTCTTTGCAATATATCTCAGAAGTCCCTTGTAAGCCTTGAAATGTCAGTAATTCCCCCCACAAGCTTTAACAAATCAACTCCCCCCTTGACATCTCAGCAATGCCCCAAATAAGCCTTGAAGTCTAAAAAAAATCTGTCAACCTTCTAACCCTAACCCTAGCCTAACCCTAACCCTAACCCTAGCCTAACCCTAACCCTAACCCTAGCCTAACCCTAACCCTAACCCTAGCCTAACCCTAACCCTAACCCTAACCCTAACCTAACCCTAAAGCATTGAAATTTCAGTAATTCTGAGTCATTATAGCACTACTACAGCATTATAGCGATTCCCTGCAAGCCTCGACATCGTAGGGATTCCCAAATGAATCTCTTAACTTTGACATGAAGCTTATTTTATTTTTTACATTATGCTTTTTCTATCACCGAGCCCTGAGAAGCCAACAAAAAATGTAATAAAAAGTTTTCATTAAACTACATGTAGCCTCTGACTTTAGCCTTGAAATCTCATTTATACCCCCGTGAGCCTTGACATCTCAGCTATTCCCCCCGTAAGCCTTGACATGTCAGCGATGCCCCCCATAAATCTTGAAATCTAAAAAAATCCCCTGTTAACCTTGAAACCCGATAAAATGTAACCCTCAACCCACACCTGACCTAAACCTAACTTTAACCCAACCTAAAGCCTTGAATCTCAGCAATTCTTCTCCCCCAAGCCTTGACATTTTAGTGTTTCCTTCTTTAAGAATCACAGCACTATAACGATTTCCACCAAGCTTTGACATCGTAGCAATTCCCAAATGAATCTTTTAACTTCGACATGACTTTTCTTATATGTATACATAGTGCTACTTTTCTTTTTTACATGACTGCTTCTATCAGCGCCCCCCCCCCCTGTGGCGAGCCAACAAAGAATGTAATAAAAATTGAGTAAAGTACATGAACTTTGAAGTAGCTTCTGACTTTTTCTTTGACATCTCAGAAACCCCCCCCCCACCTGTAATCCCAGTTATTTTCTGTGAGCCTTGACGTCTCAGTAATTCTCCCCAGCACAGCACTGTACTATAGCTTCACTCAATTTTTATATGACACCTTTCATGTCTGACATGACGCTTCTTTTGATTTTTACATGACGCTTCTTTTATTCTTCCATGATGCTTCTTAATTTTTTAAATGACACTTTCATTAGTTTTTATATGAGGCTTCTATGATTTTACCATGACGCTTCTATTATTGTTTGCATGACGCTTCTATGATTTTTATATAACGCTTTTACGATTTTTTACATGACGCTTCTATGATTGTTTACATGACGCTTCTATGATTTTTTACATGACGCTTCTATGATTTTTTACATGACGCTTCTATGATTGTTTACATGACGCTTCTATGATTGTTTACATGACGCTTCTATGATTTTTTACATGACGCTTCTATGATTTTTTCATGACGCTTCTATGATTGTTTACATGACGCTTCTATGATTGTTTACATGATGCTTCTATGATTTTTTCATGAAGCTTCTATGATTGTTTACATGACGCTTCTATGATTTTTTCATGATGCTTCTATGATTGTTTACATGACGCTTCTATGATGGTTTACATGACGCTTCTATGATTTTTTACATTACGCTTCTATGATTTTTATATAACGCTTTTACGATTTTTTACATGGCGCTTCTATGATTTTTTATGACGCTTTTTTGAATTTTACATGACGCTTCTATGATTTTTTAAATGACGCTTCTATGATTTTTATATAACGCTTTTACGATTTTTTACATGACGCTTCTATGATTGTTTACATGACGCTTCTCTGATTTTTTACAAGACGCTTCTATGATTTTTAGGTGACGCGTCTATGTTTTTTAAATGAGGCTTCTATGATTTTTCTTGACGCTTCTATAATTGTTTACATGACACTTCTATGATTTTTTACATGACGCTTCTATGATTGTTTACATGACGCTTCTATGATTTTTTCATGACGCTTCTATGATTGTTTACATGACGCTTTTATGATTTTCAGGTGACGCGTCTATGTTTTTTAAATGAGGCTTCTATGATTTTTCTTGACGCTTCTATAATTGTTTACATGACGCTTCTATGATTTTTTACATGACGCTTCTATGATTGTTTACATGACGCTTCTATGATTTTTTCATGACGCTTCTATGATTGTTTACATGATGCTTTTATGATTTTCACATGAGACTTCTATGATTTTTTCATGACGCTTCTATGATTTTTTATGACGCTTTTATGACTTTTACATGACGCTTCTATGATTGTTTACATGACGCTTCTATGATTGTTTACATGACGCTTCTATGATTGTTTACATGACGCTTCTATATTTTTTTTAAATGACGCTTCTATGATTTTTATAAGACGCTTTTACGATTTTTTACATAGCGCTTTTATGATTGTTTACATGACGCTTCTATGATTTTTTACATGACGCTTCTATGATTTTTTAAATGACGCTTCTATGATTTTTATATGGCGCTTCTATTATTGTTTACATGACGCTTCTATTATTGTTTACATGACGCTTCTATGATTGTTTACATGACGCTTCTATGATTGTTTACATGACGCTTCTATGATTTTTTCATGACGCTTCTATGATTGTTTACATGACGCTTCTATGATTTTTACATGAGGCTTCTATGATTTTTTCATGACGCTTCTATGATTTTTATGATGCTTTTATGACTTTTACATGACGCTTCTATGATGGTTTACATGACGCTTCTATGATTGTTTACATGACGCTTCTATGATTTTTTACATGACGCTTCTATGATTGTTTACATGACGCTTCTATGATTTTTTCATGACGCTTCTATGATTGTTTACATGACGCTTTTATGATTTTCACATGAGACTTCTATGATTTTTTCATGACGCTTCTATGATTTTTTATGATGCTTTTATGACTTTTACATGACGCTTCTATGATTGTTTACATGACGCTTCTATGATTGTTTACATGACGCTTCTATGATTTTTTACATGATGCTTCTATATTTTTTTTAAATGACGCTTCTATGATTTTTATAAGACGCTTTTACGATTTTTTACATGGCGCTTCTATGATTGTTTACATGACGCTTCTATGATTTTTTACATGACGCTTCTATGATTGTTTACATGACGCTTCTATGATTGTTTACATGACGCTTCTATGATTTTTTCATGACGCTTCTGTGATTGTTTACATGACACTTCTATGATTTTTTACATGACGCTTCTTTTTAAAAAGTCTTTTAGTTTTCCTGACGTTGAAAAGCTTTAATTAAAAAAATTATACTCTATGAAAATTCTAACTATCGTCGCTGCATTTGGCAGTTCAGTTTGTTCACCTCTAGGCTAGCTCTCATCGTTTTGATAACATCAAATTTTGCACTTATATAATTCAACACTTTAAAATCCAAGCATAGAGTAAATCACACGAAGCAGTTATGACATAATCAGTTTCTCAGTCAGTCAGTATCAGTTAACAATATGGTTACGCAATTTAAATCAAGTCTGGTGCTACGCTTCCACACTGCATTTTTAATTCAAGTCGGAGTTACAATTCAGTGATGATGCAATCTATTTCAGAATCAGAATTCAACCAGTCAGTTTTTTCTCTAGCATTCTTACAATGCATTTCAAGTCGAAAAGTTTGCTTGACCTTTGCAAAAAAGCATGTTTTTCGAATATTTAATGCCTTTAGCATCGAGCAATTTCTTAGCCACGATGCATGTACCGTCACGGGAAAATTTCTGATCGAACAGTGCAAGTCTCATGAAAATCGGTCCAGCCATTTTTTCTCTAATCGATTGCGTACAAACAAACAACTCATTTTTAGTATATTGGAAGTGCAGCAGTAGGGATTAAAGTACAGTAGAAAAATTTGATCTGATATAATTTTATTTTTACTAAAATTCAAAGCTCAATTTGAAATTGATTTAATTATTTTACTGCAAAATTAGGTTTTGAAATTTGGAATATCAAATTTGATTAGATCTATCATAACTAGGTTATTAATATGCTTAGTACCAATTATTAAAGGGCCTATTCTTTAAAAGGTCATAAATGGGCTTAGGGGGGCTAAAAGAAAGACTAAGAAAAGGTCCAATAATTTTTATACTATTTTGTATTGTTGTACAAGGCCAATGATGCAACCAAGAGAAGGGGGACCTCTTTCCCCCTTAGGCAAACTTGAAAAAACAAAGGGGATCCATTTTTATCAAAAATAGAGCCATCCCCTAGGTTTTTAATCTTTAGAATCTATCTCCTCCCTTAACAATTTTTTGTTACACTACTATATAAAGCTATACTTAATGCTATATATATTATTATTATTATGCTTACTGCTTTGTATTAAGTATAAGACATTTAGTTATACCTTAGAAAATATACACTATATTGCTAGGTCACTTAAGGATATAATAGATAGCTACAATAAGCTGCAATAGAATAGTTATAAAAATGTATAAAAAGCTTACTTTGTGAATAAAATCTATTTGACATAAACTAGGCCTAAATATTTTTACAAATAGCAATAAGATGTAAGTCATTTTGTTTTTAGGCCTAGCCTTTAGCCTTAGTTAGGAAGGTGGCACAGTGTGCACCAGAATAAATTTTTTGGGATGATCTGTGCGCCGTCTATGCGCCATCTACAGCACTATTTGTACGCCGTTTGTGCGCCATGTCTATGCCCTTATTTTATATATTTTACCACAAATTTACAAAATTCTTCAGAATTCATGTAGACTCAATATGCTACACCAGTTTGTGCTAATAAAGATTCTATTCTGATTCCTTATGCACCAAAGTTGTGCATAGCACCACATATATCGCTAGGGACCTCAATGCATACCATGATTGTGTGCTATATGCATCAGCCATCAGGGACTTCAGTGTGCATGACCATGATTATGCACCAAGTATGCCAAGGACCCCTTGTATGCACCGAATTTTTCCATGGCAAAGGCCACCTTCCTGACTATGGGCCTTTAGTAGGCCTAGGCCTAATTTAAAATTAGTTTATCTACCAAAAGTCTATACTAAAATAGATAGTTTGCTATCCTATGGTGTCAAGCATAGAAATAATAACTAGCAATAAAGCAATAATTTAGTAAAATTTACTTTTACTAAATATCATACATACTTGTCTTTTGAACAAAGTAATATTTTTTCTAAAAATTTCCACTTCCAAATCTTATATTTATGATAAAAAGTTTTGGCATACAAAGGATATGAAAGAAATGGTTCATGTAAAATATCTGGCATATAGAAACATCTGCCGGAAAATTGCATCACACAGCTGGCATATAGTGTAGCTGTTGGTGTACAAAAGATAGAAATGTTGTATTCAAGAAAGGGTTCTTTATTGTCAATAGCCCAAAAAAGGTCCTTTATTGTTGCAACACAAAAAGGTCCTTAATTGTTGCAATGCCTTTCTGATAATGGGTCATTTCACAATAGGTTCACATCATGTTTTTGAACTTTAAGCACTTGCAACTTTTGAACCATAATAGATAGAATGGAACAAAGCTGCAAAACTTCAAAAAGCAATCTGTGTCAAACTTCTAGTTCTAGTTCTAGTTTTCACATAGCTGCTTATGAATTCTAAAACAACTGAACACATAGCAGAGCATAAACTATGCTGACGGTCATTTAGTGATGAAAAAATGACCGTCTAAAATTTCAAAATTTAGGGTGCATATGCACACTCTCTCTGCGCAACAAAAAACCCAGTTGAGAACTCCAAAAAGGAATAACATCTATCAAGGCTAGGCCTACTCCTAGCATTGCACTTGATTTTAGGCTTTAGCTACTGTAGATACATTTAAGACAACCTTTCACATTGCGAATTTTAGTAACCTGTTCTAACTCCACTCCTAAGTTTCTAAGTCTCCAATGCACACAGCTGATGTAAAAGATAAAATATATACGAATCGTAGAAAACTCTAAATGTAACACTATTTAAACTTGTGCGAATAAAAGTACTGATTTTAACTATAACTGAGATTTCAAAGCTTACGGGGGGATCAAGTTGCTGAATGCTGATGAATTAATTGGCTAGATAACGCTAGGGTTGCTGATGGCAAAGCTCAATTTGGATGTTGTTGGTAGGCCAAGCCAAACGATCCTTTTGAAACTTCGCAATAGCAATCTGGTCCGCTAAACGTTTACATCTCTTCTCAGTGTTCTCTCTAATCTCCCCTGTCCTCTCCTCTCCTCTCCTCTCCTCTCCTCACGTCTCTCCTTTCTTCTCCTGTTTTCCCTCGTCAGCTCCTTTCCCCTAGCTATATCCTTTATCTCTTCTCCATTCCCTCCTGAGGTATGGTGAGGCTCTAAACAAGATTACACAAAAGAGTCAGATGGACGTTCATGTTCGATTCTGGGATAACAAACGCCATCAGGTTCAATCCCAGTATCTTGGATCTGCTTTTTTAGGCTCGACCAAGGCGGAAAACCTGCTTGAAGCACTCGAGTCCGTCTTAAAAAACCTGCCACTTTCATCCGTACTACAAGTATCAATGGACGGTCCAAATGTAAATTTAAAGACTCTACGACTGCTGAAAGGCAAAATTTCTGCTATTCCTGAAAGCCCGGTTCCTGTTGAAGCTGGGACATGCGGCTTGCATACCGTCAGCCGAGCTTTTCAGTGCGGCCATGCTGCAACTTCATGGGAGCTCAACAGATTTTTGCGGAGCTTATACCGGCTTCTTAAGGACTGTCCAGCACGTCGAGCTGAGTACATTTCTCTCACGAAAGCTGAAGAGCTGTTGGCTGAAGAGACAGAGGCGCTTGCTCGTGTCGAGGAGTTGCGCAAAAGGCTCGCCTAAGTACATTTGGTAACTGACGACAGTTAGTTACAAGTACTTAAAAAGCTCATAATTATTTGCTGAACATTGGCGGAACGTTTACTGTCATGCATATTTTGCTTTATTTTCACTTCCATAAATGTCCCATTTTATGTTCTATTTTGCGAGTTTCAGTTTCGTTCAATGTTAGTCTTGTAGTTTTAATGGACGGCTCATTGACAATAGACTGTATATTTTACCCATTTTTTACTTTCCATTTCATTTTTTACGTTTCATTTTATAAAGCTTTACCAGGTAGCAACCTGGAGCTTTACTTATTTGAACCTGGAAAAACCTGGAAAAACCTGGAAATTAATATTGAATTTCGCGCGGACACCCTGCTCCTCTCTCCCCTGTTCCGGGCCACAGTCATGCTCTAGGTTCTCTATCTGTGGTATCTGGCCCTTAAGCTTGAGGTAAAAAAAATTGCCGACCCCTGGGCCAGATAGATCATTGCTGGCTTTCAAGGCTGATACTTTTTTGCTTTAAACATCATTTTCCTTACGATGCTAACAAATAGCAACTGTACAAGGTTTTAAAACCTACATGTAGCTAATTCAAAATTAATATCTTTCTTAAGGGGTGGCGCTGACTGCTAGTTGCTAGCAGATAGGGGCCTATACAAAATTATTCGGCATAAATTAATATTTTTTGCTGTTATATTACACATGTACAAGGTGGCAGCCGAGCCTAAATAAAAACTAAAAAATAACAAGTCATTAGCAGTACAAATAAAATTAAAAATATATTGTAGGATAACTAATAATATATTTTGTCTTCCTCTTCAGGTTCGGCTACTTATGCGCCACCCAGTTAGTTATCCAAGCTATCGCTTTTTGTACAAGTAAATGTACATGGATGTGCTATCTACTTTTAGCGATTTCCAGTGTGCTGCTCCCCTTCGCTGGACTAAAATTATCAACGCGTTTTCTCTCCGCCTATTCCGCACGTGAGTGTGGTCGGCGGACCAATCAGCGAGGAGCTGCAGCAAGGTCATTCCGTGGGGAGAGGGTTTTTCAGTGTAGGCCCCCCAAGGGGTGAGGGGTGGGGGGTAAAGTGGAGAGCAGGAATGGGAGTGGTGTCTATATATGAACGTAGCAGAGAGAGAAGAGCGAGCGCAGCGGTCAGACCTATTTCATACAAGCTGGCTTAGTGTTGTGCATTTCTATTTCGCCTCCTCGACTCCACACAGCAGACAAGAGACAGCAGAAAGGCGAAACAAAATTAAACGAATTGAAATCTACAAGTGAACAAGTTTTCTCTTTGAGGAAAAGAATCGAAAGACTGAAACTCTGCCTCGGCTCTTAAATTCGTGTAGAGGCCTGCTTTATTCTGCAGTTGCCTGGTTCCAATCTAAAGAATCCAGTCCATTTGGCATTGTAGCGATATTTTATTACCAGTAAGATCAATAACATCAAATTCAATGTTACTTAACTAATAAGTCCCATAAATTCAAACGTAAGATCCTGAAATTCTTAACGTTGACTCGATAAACAAGACTCAAGAGTCCTAGACTTCACTTCTGAAACTATATTATATTTTCTCGTCTTATAGTAGAAAATTTGATTTAATTATAATAAAGAACAAAAATCATGTCTAAATTTGACACTGAGCTGACTAATTAACGTGAATAATTATTTTAAAAAACTGCAATGTTGGAAATTTAAATTTCCTCAATAAATTAATTTAAATGACCTAGTCCTAGTCATATTTCATGATATTTAAAGCATTTCTCACTAGAGGCATCGGCATGCAAATTACTTATGCATAATCTGTAATTTAGCTATCTGTAACTACTTCGATGATCTATTTGTCGACTTTTTGTAAGTTTTAGCTATAAGATTTTAATAAAATCCTAAGTAAAATAGTGAAATTTATGCAAATTTCGATTAGGTATTAGCCATACAGTGCTACTGCATAGTAGCACGACCTGCAAACACTCATTATTGTTTGTTTGTCTATTTGTTTGGCAGAGTTCATACGCTTACCTAAAATATTTAAAACTGTTTCTAAACGCCATAAAGTGCATCAGTGGCGCTCTGCATCTCTTTTATCCATGCAACTAATCAAAATTGTTCGAAGTTTTTTACATCATAGTGCACTTAAACAACTTAACAACTAATTTAACAACCGATAATAAATATATTTATGATATGTGATATGATTCACGAAAATACGAATGTCAACTTTCTCAACAAGATCCTACGTAAAAAATAAAGCAAAACGGTAGAGAACACTAGCATCTGCTCGACTTAACGCTTGGCTTATTTAAATCTCAGTCTATAGTTCACATACACCATCATAAATATAAGCTCGAGCAGTTTTTCTGATCATCTGCACCGCTTGTAGCCTATTTATTTTCCTAGGGTCTGATTTCCAAAATCACTTGGTGGCGGGTGTCAACACAGCTTGTTCATGCAGCGTAGAGATTAACAAACTCGACAGTGCGCAAATCATGATTTTGCAACTCCCTCTAATACTACTTTCAGCGACAGCCCATCATTAATCAGGCCACATAAAGCTGTATAGGCTACGCACCCATTGCAACTGACTCCACCCATTACAAAGCTGAGCGAGAGAGCATGATGACTAGCGAATTAGACAGTCTGCCAGCCGACCTGGAGGACGGCGAGATCGACGCCTCAGTCGACTCAGCCAATGAGGAGGGCCCGCCTTCCGGTTCTAAGGAACATTCGAACTCGAAGCACAAAAGTCGCGGCAAGCGCAAGTCCAGCGATTCGATGCATTCAAACAGTGGCCAAAATTCGAAGTCTAAAAAGGCTAAAATCAGCAAATCAAAGGATAAAAGCAAGGTAATTTTCTTTGGCAAACAATCGATAGGAACTATTGTTAATGACATTCAGGTATAAGACCCTACCTTTTCATTTTGATAGTTCTCATTGAGACTTGGAAACTTCATCTGTGAAAATGTAGATTGCTGCTTTCGTAGAAGTCCACGTTTATTATCCACGGGAATATTATTGTCCATGTAAATCATGGGAAGAGAAGAGAGCTGAGAAGAAACACTAAACCTCTCGTATAGGCAGTAGCCAAGCCTCCTGGCAGACACAAAATAGATCTCTTGCATTTAACGAGAACTTCCAGCTGTGCAATCGTAGTTTTAGCAGTAGCAATATCAACCGTTTTTCCGCCCGTCGAACTACCAAAAGGGGATTAGATTACCCCCTCCCTGAGATTTTTTGCTGCGCGGAAAAGAGCAACGCAGACCCACGAAGTGCAAGAAAGCATCTTCTCAATTGAATTGAAAGTATTGAATACACCCCTGTGTGCCAATCAGCACTGCGAATGCTTGAGAGACTAGCTGACGATGTCCAGCAGTTAAAGCTTGTCCACTGTCGAGGCTTGATCAGAGAACTTCCGACTATCTGGCAGAATTGTTGAATGGTCCAGAAGGCTCTCTCGACTTGTTTGAAAAGGTGCGTAACAAAAACTTCGCGTCCGTGTGTTCTTGAATTTCGTGCGCCTGCGTTGCTCCGTTCCGGCGCAGCAAAGAATCCCCTGGTAGTTAAAGCGACAATTTTAGCATTTGCTGAACTTCTTTCCAAGTCGAAGCTTTTTGACAACTTTCTCCTAAGAAACTTGGGGTCAAAATATGTAACAGGCAGTTCAACTCACTAGTCGTATTATATTTACGCTCGTATATATTTCTATTTCTTCAATCCGATCATTTACTGCCATCACAACTCATGCAGTCTTCGCGTCGACGACAGCACAGTGAAGGCCTAGACCAACCGCAGCAGCCGCAGTTTCCAGACGGTTTCGACACGGCGGCAGCATCCACTGCTTCAGCAGCTGCAGGATTCAGCTATGGGTTCGAAGACGACGAGTACTACAGACGCGAAGGTGACGACCGCGACTTTCAAGGCTACGAAGATCTGAACGTAGCCGTTCAGGAGAGTCTGCAGCGCGAGCCCAGCGCGGCTAACAGCCGTAGCGCGCTTTCATTCCGAAAGCCTCCGCCGAAAAGAGGCGGCCAGCGAAAGTCGTCTTCCAACATGCCGGGGTTGGCGCGAAAAAAGCAGCAGAAACCGTTAAAAAGCGAGCCGCCCGTTTGCTCGTTCTACATGGAGGGCCGCTGCAACAAGGTGCTGGCTTGTTTTGCTAATTGGATTTGCCTGTGACGCTGCGTTTTTGACCTTTGAAAGTTCGCTTGGGTGCCTGATTTTCAGGTGTGTACTACAGCAGTGCCGGATTTATAGGTGTGTCTGAGGCACAGGTGTGTTTGTACTACAGCAGTGCCGGATATTTATAGGTGTGTCTGAGGCACAGGTGTGTTTGTACTACAGCAGTGCCGGATATTTATAGGTGTGTCTGAGGCACAGGTGTGTTTGTACTACAGCAGTGCCGGATATTTATAGGTGTGTCTGAGGCACAGGTGTGTTTGTACTACAGCAGTGCCGGATTTATAGGTGTGTCTGAGGCACAGGTGTGTTTGTACTACAGCAGTGCCGGATATTTATAGGTGTGTCTGAGGCACAGGTGTGTTTGTACTACAGCAGTGCCGGATATTTATAGGTGTGTCTGAGGCACAGGTGTGTTTGTACTACAGCAGTGCCGGATATTTATAGGTGTGTCTGAGGTACAGGTGTGTCTGTACTACAGCAGTGCCGGATTTATCGGTGTGTCTGATCTGAGGTACAGGTGTGTCTGTACTACAGCAGACACCTCCAAACTAAAGGTGTCTTCTCGATGATTTTCAACGGTCTTGAAAATCTCTTGATCGAAGTTGAGATGCACAATTATTTTTCAAAATACCTTTTCTTTGCTTCACAGGGAGAGAATTGTCCATTCAGTCACACTGGCCAGGTGCCAAAGAAGCCGTTGCTATGCAAATTCTACGCACTGGGCGCCTGTCTCAAATCCGACTCTGAATGCCTGTTCATGCACTCGGAGTTCCCGTGCAAATACTTTCACCTGGGTGGCTTCTGCCGATTAGGCAAAGAGTGCCGGTTTTCACACGAGCCGCTGAGCGCCGAAATGCGGTCCGCGCTGCTCAGTGACAATTGCGCAGGGGAGCAGGTAAAGTTCTGGTTTGCTGCAGTTTGTCAACCCAATCAATTAAAATCCTAACCTTGAAATCCACGCTCCAATGATCTCCACTGTAATCAGCAGGCGGATGCAACAGACGAGGACCGATTCGATCCGGAGGCTGCGGTGCCTCATCAACCGACTGAACCTAAAAAGCAAGATAGCTTACTAGGTAATCTGAATGTATCATAGATAAACTACTATTCCAGCGGATATATATATAGATAGATAGATAGATAGATCTTTCGAGCTTGCTTGCCGCAGCCAATCAAGCTGAATGCACGCACACAAGATCACCGGAAACGATTAAGGCAGCTGGAAAGCCAATGGGCGCGGTAAGCGCTTTTATCCAGAGGAACTACCTGCTGGAACCAGCCATGCCGAACGAAAATCAGACTACTCAAGTAGATAGATGGATAGATAGATAGATAGATAGATAGATAGATAGATAGATAGATAGATAGATAGATAGATAGATAGATAGATAGATAGATAGATAGATAGATAGATAGATAGATATATAGGTAGATAGATAGATGGATAGATAGATAGATAGATAGATAGATAGATAGATAGATAGATAGATAGATATATAGGTAGATAGATAGATGGATAGATAGATAGATAGATAGATAGATAGATAGATAGATAGATAGATATATAGGTAGATAGATAGATGGATAGATAGATAGATAGATAGATAGATAGATAGATAGATAGATAGATAGATAGATAGATAGATAGATAGATAGATAGATAGATAGATAGATAGATAGATATATAGGTAGATAGATAGATGGATAGATAGATAGATAGATAGATGGATAGATAGATAGATAGATAGATAGATAGATAGATAGATAGATAGATAGATAGATAGATAGATAGATAGATAGATAAATAGATAGATAGATAGATAGATAGATAGATAGATAGATAGATAGATAGATAGATAGATAGATAGATAGATAGATAGATAGATAGATAGATAGATAGATAGATAGATAGATAGATAGATAGATAGATAGATAGATAGATAAATAAATAGATAGATAGATAGATAGATAGATATATATATAGGTAGATAGATAGATGGATAGATAGATAGATAGATAGATAGATAGATAGATAGATATATAGGTAGATAGATAGATAGATAGATAGATAGATAAATAGATAGATAGATAGATAGATAGATAGATAGATAGATAGATAGATAGATAGATAGATAGATAGATGGATAGATAGATAGATAGATAGATAGATAGATAGATAGATAGATAGATAGATAGATAGATAGATAAATAGATAGATAGATAGATAGATAGATAGATAGATAGATAGATAGATAGATAGATAGATAGATAGATAGATAGATAGATAGATAGATAGATAGATAGATAGATAGATAGGTAAGATCACTCATCTCGAACTGATCTCATGCTTCTCACATCCCAGGTCCAGCTCCACATCTGCCACGGCTACAATCTGGCCAAGAGCATCCAGAAGATGAACATGTGAATTCTGAGTCGCGCCTAACTCTCGTTCATCAGCAGCATCCGCATTGCCTCCAGCCGGAGATGAAGCAGGAGCACCAGCAGCCTTTCAAACAGTTGCATTTCCCACCTCGGCCGTTTCCGCATCCTGGCGATGCGGAGAATCAAACCGCGCCTGCTGCTCTGCAGCTTCCTCTACCTCAACAGCATCGCCCGCCGTTTCTGCCTCCACCTGCGTCCTCTAGCGGAGGGTAATTAGCTAAGTCTGAAATAAACTTTTACTTGATTTCATAAGCCAACCGAATCGTTATGAATAAAGCGGCTTTCAGCCTTGTTTCTCTGCATAGCAAAATTCACTTCATCATTTTTTCTTGCAATCTATGGAAATCAAATTCTTGCTCTCTGATTGGCCAGTATTTGCCTAGCGCTCTGATTGGCCAGTAACTGCTTCACTTTCTGATTGACCAGTATTTGCCTTGCTCTGATTGGACAGTATTTGCATTGCTCTCTGATTGGCCAGTATTTGCCTTGCTCTCTGATTGGCCAGTATTTACCTCGCTCTCTGATTGGCCAGTAAATGCCTCGCTCTCCGATTGGCCAGTAAATGCCTCGCTCTCCGATTGGCCAGTAAATACCTCGCTCTCTGATTGGCCAGTAAATGTCTCTCTCTCCCTCTCCCTCTCTCTCTCTCTCTCTCTCTCTCTCTCTCTCTCTCACTTTCCCTCTTTCTTTCCCCCTCTCTCCCCCTCTTTCTCTGATTGGCCAGTAAATGTCTCTCTCTGATTGGCCAGTAAATGTCTCTCTGATTGGCTAGTAAATGTCTCTCTCTCCTTCCTCTCTCTCTTTCCCTCTTTCTCTCCCTCTCTCCCTCTCTCTCTCCCTCTGATAAGCCAGTAAATGTCTCAGTAAATGCTTCGCTATTTTATTGGCTACTTATTGCCACAAACCGCCATCAACACCTGCTTTTTTACAGCTTGTCTCTCACGCGACCGGCCTATTCTGGCCCGGAGCCGCCGGCGCGGCCGTTCCCCTCTGCGCCGCCTCGGCTGCAACCGCGCAACCCGCTGCCGCCGCCGCTGCCGCCGCCGCTGCCGCCGCCGCTGCCGCCGCCGCTGCCGCCGCCGCGGCCACCGATGCTGCCGCCGACAAAGCCGACGCCTGTCGCGGTGGCAGCCGCTTCTCGCGCCCTGGACGCTGTGGCCAGCCTGCTGAGCGAGTTCTGCACTGGCAGCAGCGGCTCTGGGGGCAGAACAGAAGACACTAAGGCATCTGCCCAGTCTCCCACGATGGTGAGTGACGCTTCAGCAGGTTTTAGCAGGCCAGTGGACTCCTATCTGATCAAACCGGTGGACTCTTACCTGATCAAACTAGTAGATTCTTCCTGATCAAACCAGTGGACTCTTACCTGATCAAACTAGCAGATTCTTCCTGATCAAACCAGTGGACTCTTATCTAATCAGGCCAGTGGACTCTTACCTGATCAAACTAGTAGATTCTTCCTGATCAAACCAGTGGACTCTTACCTGATCAAACTAGTAGATTCTTACCTGATCAAACCAGTGGACTCTTATCTAATCAGGCCAGTGGACTCTTACCTGATCAAACTAGTAGATTCTTACCTGATCAAACCAGTTGACTCTTACCTGATCAAACCAGTGGACTCTTATCTAATCAGGCCAGTGGACTCTTACCTGATCAAACTAGTAGATTCTTACCTGATCAAACCAGTTGACTCTTACCTGATCAAACTAGTAGATTCCTACCTGATCAAACCAGTGGACTTTTATCTGATCAAACTAGTAGATTCCTACCTGATCAAACCAGTGGACTTTTATATGATCAAACTAGTAGATTCCTACCTGATCTGAGCAGACCAATGGACTCTTATCTGAGAAGACTTTTTTTCTATTTGTCATATTTCCATATTTAATGTTCTATTTGGCTGAAGTTATCACATGAGGTTTTCTTGCTAAACATCGCTTCAGGCTGTCTGCAAAGAAGAGGTTGTGGAAGATTCGGAGCCAATGGAACAGCAGCGGGGCTCCGGCTGGGATTCTGACGACAAAAGTGCAGCCAGCTCTCGCCAGACTGCTCTGGTCTTCCGGGCTCCTGTGAGATTCTGGTTGCTAATTTATTAGGGAATTATTTTAATTAGTATTTTAGAAAATCAATACTTTTTAAAAAACATTTTTGGCTTGGTTTTCTTTATGTTAACAAAATATGGGGAATAATACCGTAATCTAAATCATATACCACTTAATTAATCTACTAAGTGATTTAAAACCCACAGAATGCCACAAAAACCTACTAAGTGATACTAAACCTACAAAATTAACCAAAACCTGACATAAGGACTACTAAACGTGAAATAAGGACCACTAAACATGACATAAGGACCACTAAACATGACATAAGGACCGCTAAACGTGACATAAAGACCACTAAACCTACAAAATGATACAAAATCTGACACAATGACCTAAAACCTTCAGAATCATAATCTACATCATTGTAGAATAAAATGTACATCAATAAAATTATCCAAAAATTATAAAAAGTCAGAATAAACGAAAGCCAATCTGAATTCTCGCAGCCCGTCTGCAAGCGCCGCCTGCCCTGGCGCCTTCTGCCCCTGGACCCGATCGATCGGCTGCCGTACTCGCTGATGCAGTTGCCTAGCAGCGTTGTCGCCGGAAGTATCGCCGGAAACGATCCTCGGCTGACCGGCAGACAGCAGCAGCCGCCGCCGCCACCGCAAAAATCCCCGTCGCTTCTAGATCCCAGGATTCGAAACCAGCACCATCAGCAGCAGCACCAGGATGCGGAGGGTTCTCAGAGCGGCAGATCCGGTCGGTTGCAGCTCAACGAGCGATCGGCAGCTTCGGCTGTTGAACAACAGCAGCAGCAGCAGCGGCGGGAGGAGCTTCCGGCTCGGCGTGACGTCTTCGATCCGCGTTTCCGTCGTCGGGCGAGTCAGCAGGATGACGGCGGCCGACAGTAGGACTATAGTGTGAGCATCGGTTAGTCCAAGTCAAGCCCTTGATAACATTGTTTCGAAAAAAATGGAATCAAGTAAAACAAACTCTCAATATATTGTCCGTGTCTGTGTGTCGAAGGTCACCAGAGAAACAGTTGAATTGTCAGTTCTATTTTAACTACCCGTCAGGAGTACGAATTGCTGACATTTCCTGCTTAAACTCTGTTGTAAACATGTTGCTCGTAAACCCCGGTTGCTTTTGTGTAGTCAGTTTTCTGATTTGTTTTCTTGTTTGTGCAATTCAGCAGTTAATAGTGTGCCTATTTGGCTTACTTAGTTATTTAGGCATTGAAGTCTTGAACTTGGTCGTGCATCCTCGTACTGTGTGCCTGCTGGCTCCCATCTTAGTTTTCTATGCCTGGTTTTATTTACCTGGCAGTCCAACGTATGCTAAGATGGTGAATAGAGAACAGGTTTTATCAATAATGCATTAATAAAGTTTTTATGTTATGCTATGTTTTGTAATCATTGCAGCATCAATCCCTTCAATCATATATTGACGGCTGGTGCAATGACTTGAAAGCGAAGCCTTCGATTATTGCAGTGGGAAGTGGCTCCCGAGTGGCAGACAGACAAAGAGATGTGTCCATGTTGTGGGGATCCGGTTTTACTATATATTTGCGAGGGGGTTGCCATCACAAACCCGAAATATCGCAACTCTGAAAACTAAAATAAAATTGGGCGTTGCTAGGACTTTTGGCCGAAAGTAATTTTACTGCCCATTCCGCCGACTCCCCTGAGCAGGCACACGAACATGTAACATACATCTGTAGTAGAAAGCTAGTAGATCATGTACACATGTTGTTGACCATGAATGTTAAGAGTAAATTTATCAAGTGTCTTCAAGTGCCTTAGAATAAACCCTAGTATCTGAGGCATTTGGCTGACAATACAAAAATTTTACATGTACATCTATTACTACTGTTTGATAGTAAGTAATATCGATTTTCCATTGATTTTCGCTGATTTTAAAATCAGAAAAAGGATTCACTTTTTGTTCCTTTATTAAAAAAGTCCTCGATTGCAAGACTAAAAAGTAAATTTTATGCACTGCAATATTGTAACGAACTGCATGGGTTTGACTTACGACACGGGCCTGCATAAAGTAGCAATTAATACATTCGAAAACTGCTTATTATTAGCTGATTGACATCAGCTGGAATTCTAAAAATTCCTGCCAAGAAGCATCAAATATTATAATTACGAGCTTCAAAAAGTACTTTTACTAGATTTCTTTAACGGCTTCTGCTCGCGGTGCATGCCTCGACAACTGAATTTTGCGCACCTAAGAAGTTTTCGAGGGCTCCTCAGTCATATAAACTAAAGCTTCCATGCAGCTTAGGGGCTTGGCCCGCGGTTTCAAATTTTTGTTTTGGCTGGATGCATTTAGAGCTTGTGCTCGCTGGTACATGTAGTTTTTGAGCGACCCACACCTATGAAGGGGCCAGTCCCCAAGGCAACAGAGAGTGTTTTTTATGTGCCTGGCCACTGTGTACACCTAATATGATCGGTGCGTGCATGTACAGTATCCTTAAGCTTGTTGCTCAGGAGTCAGCGAAATGGGCAGAATTTCCTCAGCGCTGGTTGCATGACGACGTATAATGTACATCAAACTATTGTACAATTCACATTACTTAAGTGTAACCACGTTGCCGTATGGAGAACCTGCAGCATCTGCAACAAACCGGGACACCTTGCCAAGGCCTGCATGTCCAAGCGAAACTCAAGAGACCGCGCGTGCACATCCTCAATTCAATGATCAAAGGCGACAGAACCCGGAGGGTTTCAGCAGTCTACCGAGCGACTACTGCGATGAGGTGTTCTGTCTGACCAAAGACGAACTGCCGCTACTGACTGTCTCAATCGACGGCAAGCGACTGGAAGCCCTCGTCGACAGTTGCGCCAGCTGCAATCTCATCGACACGAAAACTTCTTAAAAGCGATCGAGACTGCATGCTAAAACGCCACGTCAGCTGCCAACAAGGCGGCTTTATTCTTCCTTCGAACTCGGCTCTCGGTCGCCCCTGGAAACTGCCGGCAGGGTTATAAGCTCCTGGTAAGTGTCTTCGGCTCGAAAGGCATGATCGACTTGGCAGTGGTGGGTAACCTGCAGGGGTATTCGGGGTATTGCGATTTGAGCCGAAAAGGAAGACGCACATCGGCAGAATTGGCAGCGCTGGCGGAATCAAAGCAGCTGAACTTGAGTGTCCGGAGAGTCACTCCCGTAGGTCTCCCAACTAACCAACTCGCGATTACGCATTCAGTCACCAATCAGACAGAAGTTTTAACGGCCAAACCGACGCTACCCACGCTACTGAAGTCGGCATGGTCGACGATCGGTGTCGATGCCATTGGACCCGTCAACGGTCCGCTATGTTCGGGATTCCGAAGCAAATCATGACCGGCAGCGGTCGGCCATTCTCTTCGGAAGCATTCATCATCCAATTCGTCACGATTGTCAGCGGTCGATCGCGAGCGCATCAAACTGCATCCATGACAGAGGCCTGACGCATCATGGAGGACATGAAGCTGCTCCTAGAAAAAAGCCGCTCCGCTCCTCGAGCGCCCAAGGAGCCGCCTGGGGTGAGGCGCTGCAAGACTGCTGGCAGCACCCCAAGTCTCGGCGCAAGCACCAGTCTCTTACTGTACAAGAAACTGGTCCAGCACTGCATTTCAGAGACTGGATAATTAGTAGCAGCAGCTGCAGCAAGGTCAGCGACCCACCATGCCAAGTCGCCCTGCGCGTACAAACCTGGAGAAGGCAAACCTGTTTGGACAAATATACAGCGCGGTCTCAATACTCAAAAAGAGACCACAGGATGGGCCCACAAACAAAAAAGCCCAACGAATCTTGAGAACCGAGTGCGACTGCCACGGACAAAACCAACCCAACATCTGCTCGACTTTTAGCACCACCGAGTACCGCCACGCGGTCCGCTCCTTGAAGTCCGGCAAAGCCCCCGGCCCAGACGGTATTACCAACGAGATGATTAAGCATCTCCCCCCGTCAACCGACATCAGACTCCTCGATCTCATCAACCGAGCCTGGACTAATGCCGACTGCCCATGGCAATGGAAGCGCGCCTGGATTATCCCAATCCCAAAAAGGAAAGGATCCCAGCAAACCGGACTCCTACCGCCCAGTCGCCCTCACCAGCTGCATAGCCAAGCTGGCGGAGCGCATGGCCCTCCAAAGACTGCGGCACTTCCACGAAAACTCCGGAAGACTGTCCAACACACAAGCGGGTTTCCGCAAGGGCCGGTCAACGGAAGAACTTATTGCTATCATCTGCCAGGATATCTTCGATGGGCTGGAGGCGGTCCCACAACTCCGCTCTATCTTCTGCCTCCTGGATTTTAGTCGCGCATACGACAAGGTCTGAAAAGCGGCTCTCTACACCAAACTCTACGACCTTGGAGTTAATTTGCACATCATCCGTTGGATTCAAAGCTTCCTCTCAGACCGCCGCGCACGGGTACGCCTCGGCAAAGTCTACAGCCGGGAGTACATCTTCAAAGAAGGACTCCCCCAAGGCAGCGTTCTAGCACCCATCCTCTGGCTTGTCTACATTAACGATCTCGCCGCGACCGTTGCCGAGGCGGCCAAGGACTGCAACATCAAACTCTACGCAGACGACTCAGCCCTTCTCGCCACCGCCAAGAGCTTTGACAACTGCGCGGCGACTATCCAGCGGTGCTTAGAAGCCACCCACTGGTTGATCCGAGTGGTGACAACGGCGGTGGGGGTGGGGGCCACGGGCAGAGGACCAGTAAAAGAATCGGTCGAGCCAGCCTTGGCCAGGCGATCGGCCAGCTCGTTGCCGGGGTGGCCCGAATGCCCAGGGATCCACCTGCCCAGGGAATGCCCAGAGGCGCCTAAGCGGTTGAGCTGTCCGATACAGTCGAGGACTGTACGCGAGCAGGTGGTGTTGCGCTCAAGGGCGTGAATCGCCGCTTGACTGTTTGAGTGGAGGGTAATTTCCTTCCCCCAGACGCGCTGATTATATAGCTCCATGGCGCAAGAGCCAATGGCGAGAACTTCGTTCTGGAAGACGGTGGAGCAGGTGCCGGTGTGTTGGGAGAAAGTCGACACAGTTCTCCCTAAAGACACGATGCAGTAGCCGTAGCCAGAGGCGGAGTTAATTAGGGACCCGTCAGTGAAGCAGTGGATTTCATGGGGTTTCCAGTTGTCCCTTGCTTCATGACGTGGTGGAATGCTGGTTTTGAATTTGAGCGGGGGGCAGAGCGTGGACGGGATTCCGTCCGAGATGGTCAGCAGGCCTCTCGCTGCTTCCAGGTCTCGCAGGCTGAGGTCACCATGCGGCCGAAGGTTCCGCTTTCTGAAGGCGAACTGCTTCTGGATTTGGACACCCGCGTCAAGCAGACGGCGGGTGGTTTTCATAGCCTCCCCTCTAACAAAGAGGTCGAGGGGGGAATGTCCAAGAAGGAGTTCATGCCGGCGAAGGGCGTTGAGGGAGCCGCGCTCATGATAGCTCGACAAGCGCGGCCTTGCACCCTATTTAGAACCTCAAGAACCCCTTTCACCTCTAGGGCACTGTTCCAAATGAAGCCGGCGAAGGAGATGGCCGGTCCAACAATGGCAGTGTAAATCCACCAGAGGCGGCGGGGGTGAGGCCCCAGGTAGCACCGAAAGCTCTGTGGATCTGCGCGAGAGTCGCGAGAGCTTTGCGGGCTTTGGTTTGGACGTGCGGGGTCCAACTCAACCTGTGGTCGAGGGTGACGCCCAGACATCTGGTTTGTTTTTCCATGGCAACAGGTTTGCCGTAGAGGGAGAGCCACGGTTTTAGACTCAGAGAACCTGAGACCGCAGCTGTGCCCAGCGCTCGGCACTGTGGATGAAGGCTTGAAGGAGGTCCCTGAGGACCGCGGGTGATGGTCCAGCCACAGTGGCGGTAACATCGTCCGCATAGCCGACCTTCTGAACTGGGTCCGGATGCGGGCTGCAAAGCAGCTCGTCCATGACTAAATTCCAGAGGATCGGGCTGAGGACTCCACCTTGCGGTCCGCCTTTCTGGACTTCCACGGAGCGGGAGTGTCCCAGGAGGTGCGAGGTGGCAGTACGATGGGAGACCATGTACATGATCCAGCGAGTGAGGTGCTCTTGCGTGCCCCGGGATTCCAGGGCCCGCTTAAAGGCTTCAAAGAGCAAATTATGGAAAGCACCATCAATGTCGAGTAAAAGCGACAGCGCGTATCCACTGCCAAGCACGGCGCGCTCCAGCTTGTCGACAATGGCGTGCAGCGCAGAGCGGGGATTAGGGGGTAGCGGGGAGTTCCTCAGCTCTACGAGGAGAAGGCACCAGAGCACCAGCCGTTCCATCAGTTTGAGGAAGAAAGACGTCAGACTGATAGGGCGGTAAGCCTTGGCAGAGTGATAGCCTCCCTTCCCTGGCTTGGGTATGAAGACTACCGTAGCCTTTTGCCAGGCTTTTGGCACGTAGCCGAGGGTAATGCTGGCCTTGAAGAGGTTATCCGGCTCGCTCAAGGTTCGTGTCTCTTCTCAGCTGTCTTCTCTCTCCTTTCTTCTCTCCTTCCATCTCTCTCCTTTCTTCCCTCCTCACATCTCTCCTCTTCTCTCTTATCTTATATCTTATCTCGCCTCTCATTTCTCCTCTATTTCGTCATCTCTCATCTCCTCTTTCTTTTCTACCTCATTCCATCACCTTTCCAATCTCACCTGGCCCACAGCAATAATCAAGATTATTTATCTGGCCCTTGAAGTAAAAATTTTTCTAACCTCTGTTTTAACTTTTAGGAAAATAAAATCCAGAGACCCATATAATTGAAACATGTTACAGCAATGAATGAACCAGTAACGAACTTTAAATTCAATTCATGCGAATGCAATAGCCTATTTAAAAGGCCGATTTCATTCTTTTTTATTTCATTCGAAAATTCGTGTAGGGGAAAGATGTTGTACTCAATTCTGCCTTGCACCCTGTGCCACATAGTGCGGTGCCACGAGAATTTCCCGCCGAACTTTGCCCGAAATGCTCTTTTTCTGCAGCGTGCATACGCCATCTCTCTTTGTCCTCTAAATCTCTGTTTTAAGACTTACGAAGCATTTGGGGTTGGAGCATTGCGGGTAAAGTTCGGCCGGAACAGCTCAAGTGGTAGCTAACTCCGCGTCAGAATTGCTACACCCACAACCCAATGGTACAGAGGCACGCTGTGTACATGTGTAAGTCATTTAGTTTAGTTTCCCACTAAATGTAGGTGCAATAAAAATCCTGTAAAATGGAGACAACCTATATTTTTGAGACGTTTGGTACGTTTGGTCGTATTCAAAACTTCAAGTTTAGGAAGCAATAAAGTAGCTTAAAATCCTAGGTGCAACTTTTGTGAATTGCTCTCGCAGTTTCATTAGTGGCATGTAGTAACAAGTTTCTGAAAATATAATCGGAGCCAGGAGATTTAGCAGAATTTTATTGCCTGTCAAACAGTGTTGCAAAGTATACAAAAATGGAAAAAGTAAACAACGAAAACAAGTAAAAACGCTTTTATAATTGCACAATATTTTTTAATTCAGTATGGTAAAAGAGAGTTTCATAAGCAGTGCAGGGATCATGCGTACAAACGGTACATGTAGCTACTCGTATATGCTGACAAACTCTCACTCTGCACATCAATATCAAGTTTAGGAAGCCTTAGAGTAGCTGACCTGTCACCCCAGTCACCTGTGGAAGCTGTATACGACAACGAAAATCTGCCTTCAACTATATTTTTACACGAATCGAGGGTGCAACGTCCTTCTACGAAGAGTTCCTAGTGGTCCTTGGACAAACTACTTTCTTCCCTAGTTAGTTTGAAATAAGAAATAAAGAAACTTTGAGAAGCCTTCAAATTTCAATTTTGTTTAACTGAGGTTGGCTTCGCCGCGAATCTTCAAATGTGTCATCAAATACAGCCGCGAAGAATGTCAATAAAGCATAATAACAGAGCTCCCGGGTCGAGTTACGGGTCAAAAGAATTCGATTTCAAGGACCGGTTCAATTTCGGCCAATTTCGAGAGATGCACCGAACTGAACTGGCTTCTGTAGACTTTTAGCTAAAAGTGCAAAAGCCGTCACAGCATCGCCGGATGTCCTTGTTAGACTTTTGACCCCTAGATTAGAGCAGCTTTTTAAGGTTTGAAACAGAGATTTTTTTAGGTTGAGGTGACTTTCTTTACAAGAAAATCAATCAAATACAATTTGTATTCACATACTCTTCATCGACGTTTTTAGTTTTTATTTTCTGAGAATTATCTTTGCTGATACCGGAATACCATTGCCATAGCATTTTCTTTTTTCAACTTTTTGCTTTTTTCATTACTTGTATATCACATTTGAAATACTTATAGTTCTTTTTGTTTTGTTTAACTTATGCTTGTCTGCGTGCAGAGTTTTACGCTTTACGTATGACAAATGGAGGACCTGCTTCATGTTTAAAATTTGCAGATTTTTGGCAGTTCTCAGTATAAGGTCAAATTTTCCTTCAATTGCAAGTACTTTGAAAGTGGTATAAAATTTTGCTAGCTAGCCAAACATTAATTATATTGATAATTATGCCAAAACCAACAATTTTTTTCCATTTCCGTGGTATAATATGCCTAATGTATCTTTTTAATTTGACTTTTAAGGCTAATTAAAGGTTTTGTTGAAAAAAATTGTGTATATTTTTATAAAAGCAAATTTTTTCAATCAGTAGTGGAAAGAGTCAAGACTTTTGCGAGTTCATGAAACGTTTCCTATTAAACTAAAATATGCGAAAATGGACACTGAAATTGGTTGAACTTTTTTACTGTCATCTATGCGGAATACGGTGCGTGCAGCTGCATAATGTATCACTTTGACTGAAGAACACACAAAGCTAGTAGGTAGCTATGCGAGGCTCATTCGCTCGTCTGTGCGAATATCAAACTCGATTGCGTCACAAAGTTATCGACAGAAGTAGGCGTGCCTGATCAGAGCACGCCAAGAGTACTTTTAAGGGCAGGTATGAATAAGTATAAAAGTATATATGAGGATTGCCACAGATAGATATAGTAAGTACACTTTTAGATAAGTACAGGTAAAGATAAGTACAGGTATAGATAAGTACAGGTGTAGATAAGTACAGGTGTAGATAAGTACAGGTGTAGATAAGTACAGGTATAGAAATACAGGTATAGAAAAGCACAGGTGTACAATATGCACACAGCTATACATAAGTGTTTGCAGTTAGAATTGCACAGCTATTTGATTCTAAAACCTGTTTCTTTTTCCACTTGATGTTGCTATAATATCTACTTCAAAAGCGCCACTCACCTTGAAACCAGTAGTTAAGGCCTAATAATTATGTTTTTAATTAAGGATCACAACAAGCTCTGATTTTCAACACCGATAGTTATCATCTCGAATTTTGAGGCTTAATGTGTTTGATTTTTATAACCAGGCGAAGTCAGAGGCCGATCTGTACTTTCTGGCGTGTCTGAATTTATGACTGTCGGGGTAATTTTTGGGGACCTCTGCTGATAAATTTCAGCTCACAGGCTCGCAAGCTGCATTTTTCTGCACACGAACTTGACATTAACGCAGAAACATTTCCACTTTTTGCACCCACCATTGTCTCCGACTCTTCTGAGCAGCCGCCGACTGCTTCGGTAATTTTGCTGTCTTTTAGCCTCCTCAAAACGTAGAGGTTTTCTGCTTGAAAGCCAGAAAATAATACAACGGCAGCTCTTTGATCATTTTTCCATGCCGAAAATATTTTAGGCAGTCTTCTAGGCTTTTAAAAAGCAAAAATGACTCAATTACTTGCTCATGAACTCACTCATTTACCCATTAACTCACTCATGAACGCATGAACTTACTCATGAACTCATAAACTCACTCATAAACTCATAAACTCACTCATGAACTCATGAACTCACTCATAAACTCATGAACTCACTCATGAACTCACTCATAAACTCATGAACTCACTCATGAACTCACTCATGAACTCACTCATGAACTCATAAACTCACTCATGAACTCACTCATAAACTCATGAACCCACTCATGAACTCACTCATGAACTCATGAACTCACTCATGAACTCACTCATGAACTCACTCATAAACTCACTCATGAACTCACTCATGAACTCACTCATAAACTCACTCATGAACTCACTCATGAACTCACTCATAAACTCACTCATGAACTCATGAACTCACTCATGAGCTCATGAACTCACTCATGAACTCATGAACTCACTCATAAACTCACTCATGAACCCATGAACTCACTCATTTACCCATTAACTCACTCATGAACCCATGAACTCACTCATTTACCCATTAACTCACTCATGAACTCATGAACTCACTCATGAACTCACTCGTGAACTCAATCATGAACTTACTCCTACAGGGAACTAACTGAATGCACACGTGCGTCGCAGTTTTGCACATCTGCTTGCGCCTATCTGCGTCAGCAAGAGCGGGGGCGGCTGCAATGCAAAGTCGGTGCAGATTTTAAATAATCGGTTTTTTCGCTCAGCTGTCCGTAATTTGCTTTTCCAGCGATTACTGAAAAAGTGGCAAGGAAATTATCCGCTGGAATATAATTATTTTCCCCGTTAGAAAGTCCATGAATCCCTCCGATTGGGAAGATCTTCCCTTGCATGAAAAATGATAAACAACTCTTAACTGCGCCTTCAATCAAAGAAGAACCAATGTCGAGCTTGATTGATTACATTGAATTCACGTAGCAATGTACAGTCAATAGATTACAGCTCCTGCAGAATCCAGTCAATGGATTACAGCTCCTGTAGAATCCAGTCAATGGATTACAGCTCCTGCAGAATCCAGTCAATGGATTACAGCTCCTGTAGAATCCAGTCAATGGATTACAGCTACTGCAGAATCCAGTCAATGGATTACAGCTCCTGTAGAATCCAGTCAATGGATTACAGCTACTGCAGAATCCAGTCAATGGATTACAGCTCCTGCAGATTCCAGCCAATAGATTACAGCTCCTGCAGAATCCAGTCAATGGATTACAGCTCCTGTAGAATCCAGTCAATGGATTACAGCTCCTGCAGAATCCAGTCAATGGATTACAGCTCCTGCAGAATCCAGTCAATGGATTACAGCTACTGCAGATTCCAGTCACTGCAGATTCCAGTCAATGGATTACAGCTACTGCAGAATCCAGTCAATAGATTACAGCTCCTGCAGATTCTAGTCAATAGATTACAGCTCCTGTAGATTCCAGTCAATAGATTACAGCTCCTGCAGAATCCAGTCAATGGATTACAGCTACTGCAGATTCCAGTCACTGCAGATTCCAGTCAATAGATTACAGCTCCTGCAGATTCCAGTCAATAGATTACAGCTCCTGTAGATTCCAGTCAATAGATTACAGCTCCTGCAGAATCCAGTCAATGGATTACAGCTCCTGTAGAATCCAGTCAATGGATTACAGCTCCTGCAGAATCCAGTCAATGGATTACAGCTCCTGCAGATTCCAGTCAATAGATTACAGCTCCTGTAGATTCCAGTCAATAGATTACAGCTCCTGCAGAATCCAGTCAATGGATTACAGCTCCTGCAGATTCCAGTCACTGCAGAATCCAGTCAATGGATTACAGCTACTGCAGATTCCAGTCACTGCAGAATCCAGTCAATGGATTACAGCTACTGCAGATTCCAGTCACTGCAGAATCCAGTCAATGGATTACAGCTACTGCAGAATCCAGTCAATAGATTACAGCTCCAGCAGATTCCAGTCAATGGATTACAGCTCCTGCAGAATCCAGTCAATAGATTACAGCTCCTGCAGATTCCAGTCAATGGATTACAGCTCCTGCAGTTTCCAGTCAATAGATTACAGCTCCTGTAGATTCCAGTCAATAGATTACAGCTCCTGCAGAATCCAGTCAATGGATTACAGCTCCTGTAAAATCCAGTCAATGGATTACAGCTCCTGCAGAATCCAGTCAATGGATTACAGCTCCTGCAGATTCCAGTCAATAGATTACAGCTCCTGTAGATTCCAGTCAATAGATTACAGCTCCTGTAGAATCCAGTCAATGGATTACAGCTCCTGCAGAATCCAGTCAATGGATTACAGCTACTGCAGATTCCAGTCACTGCAGATTCCAGTCAATAGATTACAGCTCCTGCAGAATCCAGTCAATGGATTACAGCTCCTGCAGAATCCAGTCAATAGATTACAGCTCCTGCAGAATCCAGTCAATGGATTACAGCTACTGCAGAATCCAGTCAATGGATTACAGCTACTGCAGAATCCAGTCAATGGATTACAGCTCCTGTAGAATCCAGTCAATGGATTACAGCTACTGCAGAATCCAGTCAATGGATTACAGCTCCTGTAGAATCCAGTCAATGGATTACAGCTACTGCAGAATCCAGTCAATGGATTACAGCTCCTGCAGATTCCAGCCAATAGATTACAGCTCCTGCAGAATCCAGTCAATGGATTACAGCTCCTGTAGAATCCAGTCAATGGATTACAGCTCCTGCAGAATCCAGTCAATGGATTACAGCTCCTGCAGAATCCAGTCAATGGATTACAGCTCCTGAATCAGTTCTATTTTTTTATCCTTTTTGCGTCAGTCAAATTGGCAGTTTCTTTAAAATAGATAAATAGTAACAAATATGATACTATAAATAATCATATTTGTATATAGTCTTTTTATAAACTCTAAGCACATTTTATACTTCTTTTAGTGCAGCTTGTTAAATCGAGAATGCTCAGGTGTTGACACCGTTTAGATTTGATGCGCCAGTGCACAGTAAATCTGTTGAGCCCAAAACATTTGCGTGCGTGGCTGCATCAGGTGTTTCACTGAAATTTCGAAATCACTTTGATTGAGCAGAAACATGCAGCTGGCTCTCCACGCTTGAGTTGAGCTGGTGCCGCGATATAGGCATCGTTGAGGTAATTGTGGTTGCATCCAAAATTACTTGAAATTTAGGGAGCGGAGAGGCAGATTCTCAAGGACTGATGGGAGCGGAGAGGCAGATTCTCATGCACTGAGGGAGCGGAGAGGCAGATTCTCAAGGACTGATGGGAGCGGAGAGGCAGATTCTCATGCACTGAGGGAGCGGAGAGGCAGATTCTCAAGCACCGATGGGGAGCGGAGAGGCAGATTCTCAAGCACTGAGGGGAGCGGAGAGGCGGATTCTCATACACTGAGGGGAACGGAGAGGCGGATTCTCATGCACTGAGGGGAACGGAGAGGCGGATTCTCATGCACTGAGGGGAGCGGAGAGGCGGATTCTCATGCACTGAGGGGAGCGGAGAGGCGGATTCTCATGCACTGAGGGGAACGGAGAGGCGGATTCTCATGCACTGAGGGGAGCGGAGAGGCGGATTCTCATGCACTGAGGGGAGCGGAGAGGCGGATTCTCAAGCACTGAGGCTTGACTTTCCCCGCTTCTATAAATGATAATAATAATTATAGGCTCATGATTGATTACGCCTGCTCTCACAGGTATTATAAAATAAAATAATTAATATATAATAATCCACGGAAGATGTGCAACCGACAGCTCAGCCGCAGCTATTGCGCGGCGCATCTGAAGGCTGCGTACGGCTGTTCAGTCCAAGGACTGGAGGGTCGCCACACATACCCTCAGTTACCCCAGCTAATGCTGGCACCCATTTTACAGCTGGGTGAACTGAAGCAATGCAGAGCTAAGTGTCTTGCTCAAGGACACAAATTGTTCAAGTGGGATCGGGAATCGAACCCCCGACCTTTCAGTCGTGAGTCCGACGCTCTAACGACTAGGCTACAACCCCTTTCCGCTTCTATCGAGCAGTGGAGATTATAGCTCGTATAGCTCAATTACGCCGCGATACTATGTGACCTCGAACCGTATGGTGATTGTCTTCTTTGGTGTTAATGAAATGGAAAAAATGCAACACAAAGAAGCGAAGCAAGGTTATCAAGATTAGCAAAGCCGTTACAACACTAGTGACCGAGTCGTGTCAGACGCGCCACTGGGTTGGAATAATTTAATTGAAATCCCGCGTCCTCTTCTCAGACTGAAGCCCTCAGTCACGTCGGGAGGTTAAGCAGAATTGACTGCAGCAAGACGCGTGCCCTGAAAAAGGATTAATAATTAATTTCCCAGACCTCTGGGGAATTAGGGGCGAATCTGTGAATTTCAGACAGCGCCGGAAACCCGAGAGAGCTGCTCAGCCGCTTCTCTGTGAGCAGCTTAGCTGCTAATATTAAGTCATTTTGTCTTCACTGTCTTAAAATCTCCACTGGCTTCACTTAAAAAGTCCCACTTAGCCTTAATTTACTGGAAAGTTACCAACAAAATTTGTCTGGCAGCACTGAAGACTACGCCTAATTCCATGATATAGTCTCCTCATTTTGTAAAGACAAACATGTGAGCTTGATCTCAATGTGAGCTTGATCTCAATGTGAGCTTGATCTCAATGTGAGCTGGATCTCAATGTGAGCTGGATCTCAATGTGAGTTTGATCTCAATGTGAGCTTGATCTCAATGTGTGAGCTTGATCTCAATGTGAACTTGATCTTAATGTGAGCTTGATCTCAATGTGAGCTTGATTGATCTCAATGTGAGCTGGATCTCAATGTGTGAGCTTGATCTCAATGTGAGCTTGATTGATCTCAATGTGAGCTTGATCTCAATATGAGCTTGATCTCAATGTGAGCTTGATCTCAATGTGAGCTTGATCTCAATGTGAGCTTGATCTCAATGTGAGCTTGATCTCAATGTGAGTTTGATCTCAATGTGAGTTTGATCTCAATGTGAACTTTATCTCAATGTGAGCTTGATCTCAATGTGAGTTTGATCTCAATGTGAGTTTGATCTCAATGTGAGCTTGATCTCAATGTGAACTTGATCTTAATGTGAGCTTGATCTCAATGTGAGCTGGATCTCAATGTGAATTTGATCTCAATGTGAGTTTGATCTCAATGTGAGCTTGATCTCAATGTGAACTTGATCTTAATGTGAGCTTGATCTCAATGTGAGCTGGATCTCAATGTGAATTTGATCTCAATGTGAGTTTGATCTCAATGTGAGCTTGATCTCAATGTGAATTTGATCTCAATGTGAACTTGATCTCAATGTGTGGGCTTGATCTCAATGTGAGCTGGATCTCAATGTGTGGGCTTGATCTCAATGTGAATTTGATCTCAATGTGGGCTTGATCTCAATGTGAATTTGATCTCAATGTGTGGGCTTGATCTCAATGTGAATTTGATCTCAATGTGTGGGCTTGATCTCAATGTGAGCTTGATCTCAATGTGAGTTTGATCTCAATGTGTGGGCTTGATCTCAATGTGAGTTTGATCTCAATGTGTGGGCTTAATCTCAATCTGCTGGCTTCATCTTTTAGAGTCTTCTCTTGTACTTGCCTCAAAAAAGGAAATTTTATTTGCTTGTTTTTTTTAATTTCCCGTTTTTTAACCTCAAGATTTCTTCACAATAATTTCCGACTGCGATAAAAGTACATGTAGGACTAATTATCAGGGAAATAGAATATCCGGTCTCAGGAAGCCAGACTGGGTGAATCTAGGCTATTTTCATTGGCAAATGGTGGCTCAGATCAACTGACCAAGTACCTGGACGTGGAGTGATCCCAGTGCATGAACTTTGATAAAAAGACCTTCTTAGACATTCTTCTGCCCAATGCATATGGTCGCACACAGAATCAATCAGGGGTCGTGGGGCGTTCACCTTCTGGTCTGCTCACCCCGACATTGAAGTGTGAATATTATACGAGCATACGTTCTACCGTGGTTCAGACGGAACTTCCAACAAAAGGGAAGAACGCTGTCTTACTTTAATCGTTGAGTTCCGTAAAAAAAATTATAGAGCCGTTGACACTTTCAAATATACGAAGCAGTAAGACAAAACCGATCGTTAAAATTTCTATTTATTTGTTTAACTAAATATTTTTATAAACAACAGAGTAAAGCCACATCGAACAAGAAAACATGTTTTTGCTGACAGTAAGCATGTTTAACAGACGACTGGAATCCAGTTTTGCGGGGTTTGACCACCCATGACATGCAGAACAAGTGAGAGACAACAGACATAATAGCGAGAGGATTCACGCACTGATAGCCACAAATGTTCTTTTATTTGGAGAAACAATTCCATTTTGAATTATTAGCTCCTTGTTTCACTATCTGTCTGTCATATCAATGGTATGACTATAATAGTATAATAGAAGCCAGTAGCTGCGTGAGTAGTCCGCGCGATGAAGCTCATGCAGTGAAGATAAGCTCGAGCCCCTAATTAGTTCTGGCGCAATATCGGGAACCGACCAAGCCCTGCGTCTAAATCCATCTTAAAAGGTGCAGATTGACTGGCGTCAATTCCAGTTTCATCTTCAGAAAGCATAGCAGAAGCATGCAGTCACAGGACACCAACAGGAATGATAAGCGACACAAAGAAGCACAGAGCATGTATTGTGCATGACAACAACTTCAAGAGAAGCAGGGATAATTTGTCGTAGAGCGCTTCTAGTCCAGGCGCTAGTTTTAGTTAGAAGTCCATGCCTCTACTATGTACGATATACTAAAACCGGTTGCCGCAGACTCTATCGGCAAAGAATTTGCGCAGATTGCGCCATCGGCGGCGCAGATTTCTGCGAAACCGCCTGCCAACCAGGCAGTAGAGATAAAAATTGGCCGCGTGGTTGCAGTACATCAGCAGCCGGACGCAGGTCTCGGCCAAGCGGACGCGAGAGTATGCAGCCGGATCGGACTGGACAACAGGCGAGGTGGCCATTATCAGCTTGAACAGCGTGATCGGCAGGCAGGTGCAGAGAAATAGGCCGGACACTAGCAGCAGCATCAGCGTCACCTGTTTCAAATCGATATTTGATAAATTTTTACACAGTACTCTGGTATGATGTCAATGGTGAAACAATAAAACAAATGAAAATATATCTAGAGTGAACAAATATGATCGTATCTAAAACGGATACTTCAGGTCGCTCAGTGAGGTGGCTGTAAAAGTGAGAGCAATAGAGCATGAGGAGAAAGGGATGTATAATTCAAGGTCGCGGAGTGAGGTGGCTGTAAAAGTGAGAGCAATAGAGCATGAGGGGAAAGGGATGCATAATTCAAGGTCGCGGAGTGAGGTGGCTGTAAAAGTGAGAGCGATAGAGCATGAGGGGAAAGGGATGCATAATTCAAGGTCGCGGAGTGAGGTGGCTGTAAAAGTGAGAGCGATAGAGCATGAGGGGAAAGGGTTGCATAATTCAAGGTCGCGGAGTGAGGTGGCTGTAAAAGTGAGAGCGATAGAGCATGAGGGGAAAGGGATGCATAATTCAAGGTCGCGGAGTGAGGTGGCTGTAAAAGTGAGAGCGATAGAGCATGAGGGGAAAGGGATGTATAATTCAAGGTCGCGGAGTGAGGTGGTTGTAAAAGTGAGAGCGATAGAGCATGAGGGGAAAGGGATGCATAATTCAAGGTCGCGGAGTGAGGTGGCTGTAAAAGTGAGAGCGATAGAGCATGAGGGGAAAGGGATGCATAATTCAAGGTCGCGGAGTGAGGTGGCTGTAAAAGTGGAGCGATAGAGCATCAGGGAAAGGGATGTATAGTTTAAGGACAGGGAGTCCAAGGAAGGACAGAGGCTGCAACAATACAAAGGGAGAAATAACTAATCTTGGTTGAGGAGTGAAACGGAGCGAGATGCCCTCTACAATGGAAGACGGTCCCCTAGTCACCGAAGCCCCACAAACGCGCACCTGTCTCACGCTCTTCTCGTACTGCCGACGCCCGCTGTGCAGCGAAGCTTCGCCGCCAGACCGGGGCACCGGCGCTGACAGCAGCGGCACGGCGTTGCTGCTCTTGGCGTGGGGATTGGCGCTGACATTGTTGTGTACGATGTTGTTGGAGAGGGCGGAGAAGCCGTGCAGGCCGGCAAGGCGGACTTGGGCAACTGGGAAATTTGGGAAACAGGATGCAAGCTTGGGGATTTGGAGTTTTTTCAATCGGGAAAATTGAAAATAAAAGAATTAAAATTTAATCCACTGTTTGGATTTTTTGTTTCTTTAGGTTTCTCAGATGAAGGTCCCCGGATACGTTCAGCTTAGAATCTAGAAACAGACAGTCAATAGAACTGTCAGCCACAGCCTGCCAGTCAGAGCCTGTATCAGACAGTAAAAGCCTGTATCAGACAGTAAAAGCCTGTATCAGACAGTCAGTCAAAGCCTGTATCAGATAGTCAGTCAAAGCCTGTATCAGACAGTCAGAGCCTGTATCAGACAGTCAAAGCCTGTATCAGTCAGTCAAAGCCTGTATCAGACAGTCAGAGCCTGTATCAGACAGTCAGAGCCTGTATCAGACAGTCAGAGCCTGTATCAGACAGTCAGTCAAAGCCTGTCAGGGGGGGGGGGTAGAAGAAGCTGCTCACCTGCGGCCCTCCTATCCTCGGCCTGGGAGGCCCTCATAGCCATCGATCCGTAGCGCAGGCGCTTGGAGCGCCGCAGGCGGCACAGGATGATGCAGTTGCAGGCCAGCATGGCGGTCAGCGGCAGCAGCGAGTACAGCGTCAGGTCCAGCCAGGCCAGCAGCGAGCGAAGCCAACCGGCTCCAACTTCGTCGTCGACGTCGCAGCGAAGGTCGCCCTCGCCGGCGTCAGCATCGGCCGTCGAGGCGGTGGCATTGCTGGCGTTTGTCGCAGGGGGCGCTAGCGGGTCCCGGCGCAGCCGGAGCAGCACCGGCCAGTGGCTGCTGAGCGCCAGGCAGGTGAGCAGCAGCGCCGGCACACAGATCCGACTGCGCGCCAGGCCGGCCCGCACGCGCGGCCAGGGCCAGACGATGGCCGCCCGTTCCAGAGTGACAGCCGTCAGGCTCAGCACCGAGGCGTAGGAGGCGGCGGTCAGCAGAGTGTGGGTGGCCGCGCAGGCGGTGTCGCTGAATGTCTCGGTCTGCCAGCCGCGCGCCTGCTGAAGCCACCGACGGAGCAGGCCGACCACGAGGGTGAGCTGGTCGGCGCAGGCCAGTAGGATCAGGTAGGCGAAGGTGCTGCCGGTCCGGCCGCCACCAGCGCCGCCCCAGAGGCCGCAGACGCTGAGCAGGTTGCCGACGGTGCCGAGTAGAAGGATGACGGGCGGCGCTGTGAACAGGAGCCACTTGTGGGCCCTGTAGGCGGCGTAGTCTGAGTAGAGAGACTGCTCATAGACTTCCAGATGCATTTTAGGATGCTCAACTGTCAGACCGATGGGAAGCAAGATACCTGCAGGCGGGGGACGGCTTGATGACAGAGGCGGTTTAAATTCCCCATGAGGAGGCTGAGGGGAGGGGTCTGCCGCCCGCCAGCCGTTCCTGCGAGCAGCCAATCAAGACAAAGAGAATTCGAATTCGCCAGCTGGCCAAAAGGGAAATCTTCTTCGGGATATCAGATTATTAATACCGGATAGCCCTCTTAATTAACGATTGAAGCAACGGAGAAGAGATGAGATTATTCAAGAGCATGGCGGCTCCAGTTCAAGAGCTGCCTCTTAGACGTCGGCTGAAGGACAGATTGTAATAAATTTCAGGTACAGAAAGAGCTGAGTGGAAGAAGACAGGTTGGGCGGAAGGAAGGGTGAGTGGAAGACAGGGGCGGAAGACAGGGGCGGAAGACAGGTGCGGAAGACAGGGGTGGAAGACAGGGGCGGAAGACAGGGGCGGAAGACAGGGGCGGAAGACAGGGGCGGAAGACAGGTGCGGAAGACAGGGGTGGAAGACAGGGGCGGAAGACAGGGGCGGAAGACAGGGGCGGAAGACAGGGGCGAAAGACAGGGGCGGAAGACAGGGGCGGAAGACAGGGGTGGAAGACAGGGGCGGAAGACAGGGGTGGAAGACAGGGGCGGAAGACAGGGGCGGAAGACAGGGGCGGAAGACAGGGGAGGAAGACAGGGGCGGAAGACAGGGGCGGAAGACAGGGGCGGAAGACAGGTGCGGACGATAGTGTGGCAGTATGACGAACAAGTCGCAGAAAGCTGGTTGCGACCTGAGGGCCAGAGACTCAGCGAAATTCCCTCACGCACCTGTCCCATGAAAACAGTAGTAATAACGGTTCAGCCACTACTGCCCAGAGACAGCTGATGAAGTGCGATAAGCAGACTGAATCCGAGATCGCCTCCCTTGGCAGTGACACTCGCGCAACCCCAGATCACGGAGAGGGAAGCAAGGTGTCCGCAGATCCGCCTAGATCCAACGAATCAAACGACCGACCTGTCTTATCTACTGCTCTAAGGAACTCAATGAGCCAAAGCAAGATGTGAAACTTTACCCTTTGCCTGAACATATACCTGTGTTTGTTCAACTGCCACGGGACATGGCATATAGGAGCTAACTTTTGGTTTAAGCACATCTGCACTGCGAAAAGTGCCAGTCTAAATCTATTTTTCTGTTTCTGTTTTCTGTTCCTGTGCTCAAACCGCAGATCTTGTTATTCGGCATCGGATTTGAAATTTGCGGAATTGAGATTAAGATTTTGTCAGGGAATAGTTGAAGTGTTGATTGAGATTCGACTCTGCAATGGAATTGAACGCTCAAGCTAATCTCAGGTTATCTATTCGAAAAGCAGGGTCGAATTTCTGCTAATTAGATTTTTCCTTCTGGAGAAAAATAAAATTTAAAAGCATTTTAGCATTGCGGTAACTTCAAATTCCCATCTAGGATGTTAGCAGCTGCCCAGTTCACCAAATGACGGACTCAATTTTTAAAGCTAGCTTGCTTATTAAACATTAAATATAATAATAATTTAATTTAATAGAGCACTGAGGTACGTACGAGCGTATGTGGTGCTGTTCTTGTTTAAAATGTTCATAGGTTCATGAAGGCTCATGATTATCAGGGATTCCAAAAAAGTACATTTAGGGAGTCAGGAATTCCAGAATGTACATGCAGGGAGTCAGGAATTCCAGAATGTACATGCAGGGAGTCAGGAATTCCAGAATGTACACAGGGAGTCGGTAGTTCTAGAATGTACACATGCAGGGAGTCAGGAATTCCAGAATGTACACAGGGAGTCGGTAGTTCTAGAATGTACACATGCAGGGAGTCAGGAATTCCAGAATGTACACAGGGAGTCGGTAGTTCTAGAATGTACACATGCAGGGAGTCAGGAATGTCAGAACTTACATACAGGGAGTCAGGAATGTCTGAATTTACATACAGGGAGTCAGGAATGTCTGAATTTACATATAGGGAGTCAGGAATGTCTGAATTTACATACAGGGAGTCAGGAATGTCAGAACTTACATACAGGGAGTCAGGAATGTCTGAATTTACATACAGGGAGTCAGGAATGTCAGAATTTACATAAAGGAAGTCAGGAACTCGAAATCCATTGAATGCACCAATATCACGTTGAACTCAGTTCATACATTTTAGTTTTGTTATATTAAGTCTGCCGCACAGTGACACACAGAACATTTGCAGTGTGGGCGATTCTTTGAACGAATTGACCGTAAAGCTTTTAACGTACTTTCCGACAGGCTGGCAGCAGCTGTACGAGGACTGGGGCCACTCGGGCTTTAAGATGGATTGAGGGGGTGAAAAAGGGTTAAAAGGCCTCCTCCCCCAGCTGGCCACTGAATCTACCGGGCTGCCCAATTACACTAATTGGCTCTAGGCAGGATGGCGAAAAAATGGCATGTTGCTTGTCCTGTTTCAATTTCCCCTCAAATGAATCACTAAGCTCGTTGAGAATTCGTCTGACTCTACTTATAGAATAGGTTGTTAGTAGAACGATTGGAGTATTTCCAAAACTTATTGGCTAATTCGACTATAAAAATAT
The DNA here is from genome assembly GCA_002269645.1 of Macrostomum lignano. Taxonomy (NCBI): domain Eukaryota; kingdom Metazoa; phylum Platyhelminthes; family Macrostomidae; genus Macrostomum; species Macrostomum lignano. The sequence continues at coordinate 1,108,300 of NIVC01000001.1, read as the reverse complement.
GAAATAAGTTTTTTCTGTCTTAGAAGTGTACACTCTCCTCTGTCTCCGGTGCGGACATGGACACATCCCTGTCATTAAGGTGCTGAAATGGACACATTCCTGTCATTAAGGTGCTGAAATGGACACATTCCTGTCATTAAGGTGCTGAAATGGACACATTCCTGTCATTAGGGTGTGGACACCACGGACACACTGATAATCTCTCAGGTGTAGAACACGGACACACTGATAATCTCTCAGGTGTAGAACACGGACACACTGATAATCTCTCAGGTGTAGAACACGGACACACTGATAATCTCTCAGGTGTAGAACACGGACACACTGATAATCTCTCAGGTGTAGAACACGAACACACTGATAATCTCTTAGGTATAGAACAGGGACACACTGATAATCTCTCAGGTGTAGAACACGGACACACTGATAATCTCTCAGGTGTAGAACACGGACACACTGATAATCTCTCAGGTGTAGAACGCGGACACACTGATAATCTCTCAGGTATAGAACAGGGACACACTGATAATCTCTCAGTGTAGAACACGGACACACTGATAATCTCTCAGGTGTAGAACACGGACACACTGATAATCTCTCAGGTGTAGAACGCGGACACACTGATAATCTCTCAGGTGTAGAACACGGACATACTGATAATCTCTCAGGTGTAGAACACGGACACACTGATAATCTCTCAGGTATAAAACACGGACACACTGATAATCTCTCAGGTGTAGAACACGGACATACTGATAATCTCTCAGGTGTAGAACACGGACACACTGATAATCTCTCAGGTATAGAACAGGGACACACTGATAATCTCTCAGTGTAGAACACGGACACACTGATAATCTCTCAGGTGTAGAACACGAACACACTGATAATCTCTCAGGTGTAGAACGCGGACACACTGATAATCTCTCAGGTAGAACAGGGACACACTGATAATCTCTCAGTGTAGAACACGGACACACTGATAATCTCTCAGGTGTAGAACACGAACACACTGATAATCTCTCAGGTGTAGAACGCGGACACACTGATAATCTCTCAGGTGTAGAACGCGGACACACTGATAATCTCTCAGGTGTAGAGCACGGACACACTGATAATCTCTCAGTGTAGAACACGAACACACTGATAATCTCTCAGGTGTAGAACAGGGACACACTGATAATCTCTCAGGTGTAGAACACGGACACACTGATAATCTCTCAGGTGTAGAACACGGACACACTGATAATCTCTCAGGTGTAGAACACGGACACACTGATAATCTCTCAGGTGTAGAACACGGACACACTGATAATCTCTCAGGTGTAGAACACGGACACACTGATAATCTCTCAGGTGTAGAACGGAACACTGATAATCTCTCAGGTGTAGAACACGGACATACTGATAATCTCTCAGGTGTAGAACACGGACACACTGATAATCTCTCAGGTATAGAACAGGGACACACTGATAATCTCTCAGTGTAGAACACGGACACACTGATAATCTCTCAGGTGTAGAACACGAACACACTGATAATCTCTCAGGTGTAGAACGCGGACACACTGATAATCTCTCAGGTATAGAACAGGGACACACTGATAATCTCTCAGTGTAGAACACGGACACACTGATAATCTCTCAGGTGTAGAACACGAACACACTGATAATCTCTCAGGTGTAGAACACGAACACACTGATAATCTCTCAGGTATAGAACAGGGACACACTGATAATCTCTCAGGTGTAGAACACGGACACACTGATAATCTCTCAGGTGTAGAACACGGACACACTGATAATCTCTCAGGTGTAGAACGCGGACACACTGATAATCTCTCAGGTATAGAACAGGGACACACTGATAATCTCTCAGTGTAGAACACGGACACACTGATAATCTCTCAGGTGTAGAACGCGACACACTGATAATCTCTCAGGTGTAGAACAGGGACACACTGATAATCTCTCAGTGTAGAACACGGACACACTGATAATCTCTCAGGTGTAGAACACACACTGATAATCTCTCAGGTGTAGAACGCGGACACACTGATAATCTTCAGGTATAGAACACGGACACACTGATAATCTCTCAGGTGTAGAACGCGGACACACTGATAATCTCTCAGGTATAGAACAGGGACACACTGATAATCTCTCAGTGTAGAACACGGACACACTGATAATCTCTCAGGTGTAGAACACGGACACACTGATAATCTCTCAGGTGTAGAACGCGGACACACTGATAATCTCTCAGGTGTAGAACACGACACACTGATAATCTCTCAGGTATAGAACAGGGACACACTGATAATCTCTCAGGTGTAGAACACGGACACACTGATAATCTCTCAGGTGTAGAACACGGACACACTGATAATCTCTCAGGTGTAGAACGCGGACACACTGATAATCTCTCAGGTAGAACAGGGACACACTGATAATCTCTCAGTGTAGAACACGGACACACTGATAATCTCTCAGGTGTAGAACGCGAACACACTGATAATCTCTCAGGTGTAGAACAGGGACACACTGATAATCTCTCAGTGTAGAACACGGACACAGTGATAATCTCTCAGGTGTAGAACACGACACACTGATAATCTCTCAGGTGTAGAACACGGACACACTGATAATCTTTCAGGTATAGAACAGGGACACACTGATAATCTCTCAGGTATAGAACAGGGACACACTGATAATCTCTCAGTGTAGAACACGGACACACTGATAATCTCTCAGGTGTAGAACACGGACACACTGATAATCTCTCAGGTGTAGACGGACACACTGATAATCTCTCAGGTGTAGAACACGGACACACTGATAATCTCTCAGGTGTAGAACACGGACACACTGATAATCTCTCAGGTGTAGAACACGGACACACTGATAATCTCTCAGGTGTAGAACACGGACACACTGATAATCTCTCAGGTGTAGAACACGGACACACTGATAATCTCTCAGGTATAGAACAGGGACACACTGATAATCTCTCAGTGTAGAACACGGACACACTGATAATCTCTCAGGTGTAGAACACGAACACACTGATAATCTCTCAGGTGTAGAACGCGGACACACTGATAATCTCTCAGGTGTAGAACAGGACACACTGATAATCTCTCAGTGTAGAACACGGACACACTGATAATCTCTCAGGTGTAGAACGCGGACACACTGATAATCTCTCAGGTATAGAACAGGGACACACTGATAATCTCTCAGTGTAGAACACGGACACACTGATAATCTCTCAGGTGTAGAACGCGACACACTGATAATCTCTCAGGTGTAGAACACGGACACACTGATAATCTCTCAGTGTAGAACACGGACACACTGATAATCTCTCAGGTGTAGAACACGGACACACTGATAATCTCTCAGGTGTAGAACACGGACACACTGATAATCTTCAGGTATAGAACAGGGACACACTGATAATCTCTCAGGTGTAGAACACGGACACACTGATAATCTCTCAGGTATAGAACAGGGACACACTGATAATCTCTCAGTGTAGAACACGGACACACTGATAATCTCTCAGGTGTAGAACACGGACACACTGATAATCTCTCAGGTGTAGAACGCGGACACACTGATAATCTCTCAGGTGTAGAACACGGACACACTGATAATCTCTCAGGTGTAGAACACGGACACACTGATAATCTCTCAGGTATAAAACACGGACACACTGATAATCTCTCAGGTGTAGAACAGGGACACACTGATAATCTCTCAGTGTAGAACACGGACACAGTGATAATCTCTCAGGTGTAGAACACGAACACACTGATAATCTCTCAGGTGTAGAACGCGGACACACTGATAATCTTTCAGGTATAGAACAGGGACACACTGATAATCTCTCAGGTGTAGAACGCGGACACACTGATAATCTCTCAGGTATAGAACAGGGACACACTGATAATCTCTCAGTGTAGAACACGGACACACTGATAATCTCTCAGGTGTAGAACACGACACACTGATAATCTCTCAGGTGTAGAACGCGGACACACTGATAATCTCTCAGGTGTAGAACACGACACACTGATAATCTCTTAGGTATAGAACAGGGACACACTGATAATCTCTCAGGTGTAGAACACGGACACACTGATAATCTCTCAGGTGTAGAACACGGACACACTGATAATCTCTCAGGTGTAGAACGCGGACACACTGATAATCTCTCAGGTATAGAACACGAACACACTGATAATCTCTCAGGTGTAGAACGCGGACACACTGATAATCTCTCAGGTGTAGAACACGAACACACTGATAATCTCTCAGGTATAGAACAGGGACACACTGATAATCTCTCAGGTGTAGAACACGGACACACTGATAATCTCTCAGGTGTAGAACACGGACACACTGATAATCTCTCAGGTGTAGAACGCGGACACACTGATAATCTCTCAGGTATAGAACAGGGACACACTGATAATCTCTCAGTGTAGAACACGGACACACTGATAATCTCTCAGGTGTAGAACGCGAACACACTGATAATCTCTCAGGTGTAGAACAGGGACACACTGATAATCTCTCAGTGTAGAACACGGACACAGTGATAATCTCTCAGGTGTAGAACACGACACACTGATAATCTCTCAGGTGTAGAACGCGGACACACTGATAATCTTTCAGGTATAGAACAGGGACACACTGATAATCTCTCAGGTGTAGAACGCGGACACACTGATAATCTCTCAGGTGTAGAACAGGGACACACTGATAATCTCTCAGTGTAGAACACGGACACACTGATAATCTCTCAGGTGTAGAACACGACACACTGATAATCTCTCAGGTGTAGAACGCGGACACACTGATAATCTCTCAGGTGTAGAACACGACACACTGATAATCTCTCAGGTATAGAACAGGGACACACTGATAATCTCTCAGGTTAGAACACGGACACACTGATAATCTCTCAGGTGTAGAACACGGACACACTGATAATCTCTCAGGTGTAGAACGCGGACACACTGATAATCTCTCAGGTATAGAACAGGGACACACTGATAATCTCTCAGTGTAGAACACGGACACACTGATAATCTCTCAGGTGTAGAACGCGAACACACTGATAATCTCTCAGGTGTAGAACAGGGACACACTGATAATCTCTCAGTGTAGAACACGGACACAGTGATAATCTCTCAGGTGTAGAACACGACACACTGATAATCTCTCAGGTGTAGAACGCGGACACACTGATAATCTTTCAGGTATAGAACAGGGACACACTGATAATCTCTCAGGTGTAGAACACGGACACACTGATAATCTCTCAGGTATAGAACAGGGACACACTGATAATCTCTCAGTGTAGAACACGGACACAGTGATAATCTCTCAGGTGTAGAACACGGACACACTGATAATCTCTCAGGTGTAGAGCGCGGACACACTGATAATCTCTCAGGTGTAGAACACGGACATACTGATAATCTCTCAGGTGTAGAACACGGACACACTGATAATCTCTCAGGTATAAAACACGGACACACTGATAATCTCTCAGGTGTAGAACACGGACATACTGATAATCTCTCAGGTGTAGAACACGGACACACTGATAATCTCTCAGGTATAGAACAGGGACACACTGATAATCTCTCAGTGTAGAACACGGACACAGTGATAATCTCTCAGGTGTAGAACACGAACACACTGATAATCTCTCAGGTGTAGAACGCGGACACACTGATAATCTCTCAGGAATAGAACAGGGACACACTGATAATCTCTCAGTGTAGAACACGGACACAGTGATAATCTCTCAGGTGTAGAACGCGGACGCACTGATAATCTCTCAGGTGTAGAATGCGGACACACTGATAATCTCTCAGGTGTAGAGCACGGACACACTGATAATCTCTCAGTGTAAAACACGAACACACTGATAATCTCTCAGGTGTAGAACAGGGACACACTGATAATCTCTCAGTGTAGAACACGGACACACTGATAATCTCTCAGGTGTAGAACACGAACACACTGATAATCTCTCAGGTGTAGAACGCGGACACACTGATAATCTCTCAGGTGTAGAACACGAACACACTGATAATCTCTTAGGTATAGAACAGGGACACACTGATAATCTCTCAGGTGTAGAACACGGACACACTGATAATCTCTCAGGTGTAGAACACGGACACACTGATAATCTCTCAGGTGTAGAACGCGGACACACTGATAATCTCTCAGGTATAGAACAGGGACACACTGATAATCTCTCAGTGTAGAACACGGACACACTGATAATCTCTCAGGTGTAGAACGCGAACACACTGATAATCTCTCAGGTGTAGAACAGGGACACACTGATAATCTCTCAGTGTAGAACACGGACACAGTGATAATCTCTCAGGTGTAGAACACGAACACACTGATAATCTCTCAGGTGTAGAACGCGGACACACTGATAATCTTTCAGGTATAGAACAGGGACACACTGATAATCTCTCAGGTGTAGAACGCGGACACACTGATAATCTCTCAGGTGTAGAGCACGGACACACTGATAATCTCTCAGTGTAGAACACGAACACACTGATAATCTCTCAGGTGTAGAACAGGGACACACTGATAATCTCTCAGGTGTAGAACACGGACACACTGATAATCTCTCAGGTGTAGAACACGGACACACTGATAATCTCTCAGGTGTAGAACACGGACACACTGATAATCTCTCAGGTGTAGAACACGGACACACTGATAATCTCTCAGGTGTAGAACACGGACACACTGATAATCTCTCAGGTGTAGAATGCGGACACACTGATAATCTCTCAGGTGTAGAACACGGACATACTGATAATCTCTCAGGTGTAGAACGCGGACACACTGATAATCTCTCAGGTATAGAACAGGGACACACTGATAATCTCTCAGTGTAGAACACGGACACAGTGATAATCTCTCAGGTGTAGAACACGAACACACTGATAATCTCTCAGGTGTAGAACGCGGACACACTGATAATCTCTCAGGTATAGAACAGGGACACACTGATAATCTCTCAGTGTAGAACACGGACACACTGATAATCTCTCAGGTGTAGAACACGAACACACTGATAATCTCTCAGGTGTAGAACGCGGACACACTGATAATCTCTCAGGTGTAGAACACGAACACACTGATAATCTCTTAGGTATAGAACAGGGACACACTGATAATCTCTCAGGTGTAGAACACGGACACACTGATAATCTCTCAGGTGTAGAACACGGACACACTGATAATCTCTCAGGTGTAGAACGCGACACACTGATAATCTCTCAGGTATAGAACAGGGACACACTGATAATCTCTCAGTGTAGAACACGGACACACTGATAATCTCTCAGGTGTAGAACGCGAACACACTGATAATCTCTCAGGTGTAGAACGCGGACACACTGATAATCTCTCAGTGTAGAACACGGACACAGTGATAATCTCTCAGGTGTAGAACACGAACACACTGATAATCTCTCAGGTGTAGAACGCGGACACACTGATAATCTTTCAGGTATTGAACAGGGACACACTGATAATCTCTCAGGTGTAGAACGCGGACACACTGATAATCTCTCAGGTGTAGAACGCGGACACACTGATAATCTCTCAGGTATAGAACAGGGACACACTGATAATCTCTCAGTGTAGAACACGGACACACTGATAATCTCTCAGGTGTAGAACACGAACACACTGATAATCTCTCAGGTGTAGAACGCGGACACACTGATAATCTCTCAGTGTAGAACACGGACACAGTGATAATCTCTCAGGTGTAGAACACGAACACACTGATAATCTCTCAGGTGTAGAACGCGGACACACTGATAATCTTTCAGGTATAGAACAGGGACACACTGATAATCTCTCAGGTGTAGAACGCGGACACACTGATAATCTCTCAGGTATAGAACAGGGACACACTGATAATCTCTCAGTGTAGAACACGGACACACTGATAATCTCTCAGGTATAGAACACGAACACACTGATAATCTCTCAGGTGTAGAACGCGGACACACTGATAATCTCTCAGGTGTAGAACAGGGACACACTGATAATCTCTCAGGTGTAGAACGCGGACACACTGATAATCTCTCAGGTATAGAACAGGGACACACTGATAATCTCTCAGTGTAGAACACGGACACACTGATAATCTCTCAGGTGTAGAACACGAACACACTGATAATCTCTCAGGTGTAGAACGCGGACACACTGATAATCTCTCAGTGTAGAACACGGACACAGTGATAATCTCTCAGGTGTAGAACACGAACACACTGATAATCTCTCAGGTGTAGAACGCGGACACACTGATAATCTTTCAGGTATAGAACAGGGACACACTGATAATCTCTCAGGTGTAGAACGCGGACACACTGATAATCTCTCAGGTATAGAACAGGGACACACTGATAATCTCTCAGTGTAGAACACGGACACACTGATAATCTCTCAGGTATAGAACACGAACACACTGATAATCTCTCAGGTGTAGAACGCGGACACACTGATAATCTCTCAGGTGTAGAACACGAACACACTGATAATCTCTTAGGTGTAGAGCACGGACACACTGATAATCTCTCAGGTGTAGAGCACGGACACACCCCTGTCTCAGGTGTGGACAGCTGATTCTCAAGTGTCTCAGGCCACCCGCTAGCCAATGTAACTCAACCTGCTAATTAAGCCCTACTCTGCCACCCAAAGAGCCGCACTTTCCCAACGGACAAATCCAGCTGGTTATTAATTCAAAGTGAGACAAATTCTTGGGAAAATTAATATAAAGCTTGCCTCTCTCTCCTACACGCAAAGTCAGTTCATAGAAACTTCCTTCGTGGCAACCAGCTATGGTTGAATACTCTGCAGACCCTAGCGGCTACCACAGCCAATGACGTCAGCACCACCTCATCGCGTTAAAGTTTGTTACAGCTTGAGACACAAGACTGCCTGGGCCTTGCCTGCGGGCAGGAAAGTGGCGAGAGAGGCCTGCGCTGCGCCACCTTTGCAGCGCGTCTCATCTCCACCCCGCTGTCCCCCGCGCGGGAACTGGGCAGCAGCACAAGAAAATTTGCGACGGGCGTTCTTTCTCTTTTTTCTAAAGAAAAGAAGAGTGGCTTTCTGTGCTCCCTCTCTCTCTCCGCCGCGGTCCAGGCCCCCCTTCTCCCCAGCTTCCCATTGTCTGCCACCTCAGCCAGGCGCGGCAGAGGTGCATTTTTGTCTGGAGTCTGTGAAACCGGGGCACCCAGAAGAAGGAAGGCGATTTTCCTACCCTTCTGTCCCAAAAAAGCAGAAGAAAGTAAAGCAGCCGTGGACGACGCGTGGACGGGCGGGCTATTATCGATCCCTGGGAGGGGGGGGGGGCGGCAGCGGGGCGAACCGACAACAACAGCTCACGGTAGGGGGTTCTGCAGCAGTTCCTTCATTATTTCTACTGAAACTGGGAAGGGAAAACCCAAAGCCTCAACCCCCCCCTCCCCAGTCCTCGGCCCGCCACTGCCGACTCCAGAGAATTTGCTGACTTTAGTGGAAAACTGCCTCCTGCATCGACTGGCAGAGGGCCGCTTGCCAAGAAGACAGTGCCGGGAGAAAGAAACTGGAGATTAGCAATGCTCAGGCGGTGACCCGACTAGAGCAGGAGGCAGTGAGATGGACAGATGGATTATTGTGACAGAAGAAAGACTGAAAGTTCTTACCAAACTTTTGCACCTTAGCCTCGCTATCACTGCCTACACAGGCTGTTACATCCGCCAATGTTGCTGGGGTTAGACATCTACTCATGTCTCCCATCTACTCAAGTCTACCATCTACTCAAGTCTACCATCTACTCAACTCTACCATCTACTCAAGTCTACCATCTACTCAAGTCTACCATCTACTCAACTCTACCATCTACTCAAGTCTACCATCTACTCAAGTCTACCATCTACTCAAGTCTACCATCTACTCAAGTCTACCATCTACTCAAGTCTACCATCTACTCAACTCTACCATCTACTCAACTCTACCATCTACTCAACTCTACTACTCAACTCTACCATCTACTCAACTCTACCATCTACTCAACTCTACCATCTACTCAACTCTACCATCTACTCAACTCTACCATCTACTCAAGTCTACCATCTACTCAACTCTACTACTCAACTCTACCATCTACTCAACTCTACCATCTACTCAACTCTACCATCTACTCAACTCTACCATCTACTCAACTCTACCATCTACTCAACTCTAACATCTACTCAACTCTACCATCTGCTCAACTCTACCATCTACTCAACTCTACCATCTACTCAAGTCTATCTGCAGCATACAGATTCCCAAACTACTCAATTTTCCAGAGCCAAAATGCAGTCTCCCACCCACCTGCTGCACTCCCACAATGAGAACAATGGCCAGATGAAGAGTACTTCTCCACCGCAGCATCTCTCGTAGGGGCAGGCAGCAGAAAGTGGTGGCTGCAGAGAAGCTGGCAGTTGGCTCATTGCTTATTGCCAATTCTGTGGCGTAAAATTAGACAAAGTAGCGAGCCAATTAAACTAAAATTATGCATTGCATTAATATGCTCACGAACAAATTTTTATTATTTAGGGAAGCAGAAAAGCATATACAAACTCGATCAGAAGAAATCTACTAAGCTGTGTGCGGAACAAAAAAACAAAAAAGTGGCTCTGTTTAAAGAGAAATTGCTAAACTAAGAAACAGAAAAGGCTAATTTAGTCAGCCTTGACGGGCTCCGGCAATTGTTCAGAAACAGTGCAAAAGTTGCAGTCTAAAAATAGAACTCTCAAACAATGCCATGGCCTGAGGGGGAACATGATGGCTGGCTGATCTTGTCAAGACAGCGGAGCACCTGCAGCGACTAAAGAAGGACGGCTAAATAAAGGAAATTCTTCAGCCACAGGAATAGACTGAGTCAGTATTGGGGAGCATCTCCATCTAATCCTTCAGAGAGCAGCCTTGCCAGAGCATTGCTCAATCAATAATAATAATAAACAATAACTCATTACACGTGCCCTAATGGGCAGATGTGCAACCGACAGCTCAGCCGCAGCTATTGCACGCACCCTCAATTACCCCAGCTAATGCTGGCACCCATTTTACAGCTGGGTGAACTGAAGCAATGCAGAGTTAAGTGTCTTGCTCAAGGACACAAAACCTTTCAGTCGCGATTCCGACGCTCTAAACACAGGCTACAACCCCCTCTTTGGGTTCAAGCAAATGCGAACACAATTCATTATGCAATATGCATTTAGCATGCTCTCGAGAACGCATAGCACTTGATCGGGTTTTACCATAGACAAATTAAGTATAAGAAAAAAATCATCGACTGTAGCGACGCCCTTCTGTTTCATTTGCCAATGGAGTCGAACGTGCTGAAGGCGCCAAACTAGCTATATATTGAAAATTTGACAAACCAATTAATAACCTTGGATAAAACAACAAACAAACAATCGAATTAGGAAGATTCGCTACGCAAACTTTTTGGGGATCATTAATTTGTGCTTGAGTTGCTAATAATTATTAATAGTAAAAATTAAGATTAACTAAGGTGCAACAACTGACGAGAATAACAAAAGGAACAAATTTATGTACTTTTTGTTTAAGTTTTGGCGCATATTGGATTTACAATATGCAATCTGTTGACTCTATTGGTGACATTACCTGTTTACTTCAGAGAAATACTCGTAATATCCCGCGAGGAGCCCGGAAAACCTTAATCTAAGTTGCTAAAGGTTGTCCTTGGGTACAAAAAGAGGTCTCTAATAGGGGTTCTTAAACAGGTGTCCCGGGTTCTTAAACGGTGTCCCGGGTTTTTAACCAGGTGTTCCAGGTTCTTAAACAGGTGTTCCAGGTTCTTAAACAGGTGTCCCGGGTTCTTAAACAGGTGTCCCAGGTTCTTAAACAGGTGTTCCAGGTTCTTAAACAGGTGTTTCAGGTTCTTAAACAGGTGTTCCAGGTTCTTAAACAGGTGTTCCAGGTTCTTAAACAGGTGTTCCAGGTTCTTAAACAGGTGTCCCGGGTTCTAAAAAAGGTGTTCCAGGTTCTTAAACAGGTGTCCCGGGTTCTTAAACAGGTGTCCTGGGTTCTAAAACAGGTGTTCCAGGTTCTTAAACAGGTGTTCCAGGTTCTTAAACAGGTGTCCCGGGTTCTAAAACAGGTGTCCCGGGTTCTTAAACAGGTGTCCTGGGTTCTAAAACAGGTTTCCCAGGTTCTAAAACGGGTTCTAAAATTTACCTTGTAGAATTACTAAAATCAATGAGTCTAACAGGTCAGTCTGTGCTAAAAGTACAATTATCAAAGTGCAGAATAAGGTCAGTGATCAGCTAAACAGCAAAACGAAAAAGTTTTTTTAGAAAAGTTAAACTGCAGAGTCGTTAAAAATTAGGTTTTACGAGTATTTACGAGTAGTATCTAGCTAATCCGAATCCAGTTGTACAGAGCAGCTCAGGCAAGCAGCTGTGCCTGCATGTCAATAATGAAAGTTCACGTGTACTTTAACTTTCCAACGCTGTCGATGGCTGCGATGACCCATTCGATTGGTCGATCAGTTTTCTGAATCAGCTGAGCCATCTGAAGTGATGGAGATCTACTGGTTTACTTTTGGCATTGACAAACTTTGTTACCCGGTAGATTGCTCAAAGACTTTTGTTTTATTTCTGTCTTCAAAGCCGCCCGAGTCCTAGACTGCACACTGCGTACACTGCCCATGCCGCTCTGAGCCTAGCATTGCACACTGCGTACACTGCCGCTCTGAACCTAGCATTGCACACTGCGTACACTGCCGCTCTGGCCCTAGCATTGCACACTGCGTACACTGCCACTCTGGCCCTAGCATTGCACACTGCGTACACTGCCGCTCTGGCCATAGCATTGCACACTGCGTACACTGCCGCTCTGGCCATAGACATTCCCTTATAAACCTCCAGCCACTTGCCTGCGAGGAAGTCACAACCAATCCGTTTATGGAGGCCAGACGCGACTTGATGCCGACGATGCCCTCGCGGCTCACCCCGCGGCTGGCGTCCTCCAGCAGGGCGGTCCGGAAGCCGTGCTCAACCGAGTGCGTCGCCGTCGCCCCAACGCAGACATCGGTTGCCAGGCCGCAGACGAAAACGTCGCGCACCTGCAGCCGATGCAGCTGGTCGAACAGGTCCGTCCTTTTTCGCTTGCCGTTGTCCCAAAACGCCGAATAAGAGTCAATGTCCGGGTCCGTGCCTTTGTGCACCCGGATATGGTTTGAGGTCACCTGCGGGATGATTAAATGCACGTCTCTGTGTACTCATGATCAGCTGCCAAATCTCACGCTCACTTACCAGATCTCACGCTCACCTACCAGATCTCACACTCACCTGCCAGATCTCATACTCACCTGCCAGATCTCACGCTCACCTGCCAGATCTCACACTCACCTGCCAGATCTCATACTCACCTGCCAGATCTCATACTCCCCTGCCAGATCTCACGCTCACCTGCCAGATCTCACGCTTAGCTGCCAAATCTCACGCTCACCTGCGAAATCTCACGCTCACCTGTGTGAAATCTCACGTTCACCTGCCAGATCTCACGCTCAGCTGCCAGATCTCACACTCACCTGCCAGATCTCACACTCACCTGCCAGATCTCATACTCCCCTGCCAGATCTCACGCTCACCTGCCAGATCTCACGCTTAGCTGCCAAATCTCACGCTCACCTGCGAAATCTCACGCTCACCTGTGTGAAATCTCACGTTCACCTGCCAGATCTTACGTTCACCTGCCAGATCTCACGCTCAGCTGCCAGATCTCACACTCACCTACCAGATCTTACGTTCACCTGCCAGATCTCACGCTCAGCTGCCAGATCTCACACTCACCTGCCAGATCTCACGCTCACCTGCCAGATCTCACACTCAGCTGCCAGATCTCACACTCAGCTGCCAGATCTCACACTCAGCTGCCAGATCTCACACTCAGCTGCCAGATCTCACACTCAGCTGCCAGATCTCACACTCAGCTGCCAGATCTAACACTCAGCTGCCAGATCTCACACTCAGCTGCCAGATCTCACATTTATCTTCCCCGATCATATCTGATACATTCACCTCGCTCCGATCTCGCAAACCGATGCCTTGTATCACCCACTAGTAGTTCCAAAACTACAGGAAACAAGGCAAATTCCACAAACCTTCAGCAAAGGATGCAGCTCGGCTCCATGCGAGTTTTGGACGCAGTGTTTGGGCCACAGCATCTGCTCAACCGGTCCGTAGCTGCCCGTCTGCAAAATCACCGTGTCGCCAACGCGAGCATCGGCGGCTGATTTCACCTGCAAGAGTTTGAGGGTGAAGACAGTGGAGAGAGGTGAAGGCAGTGGAGAGAGAGTGAAGACATCAGAGAGTTTGAAGATGGGAGAGACAGTGGGGAGAAGGGAAGAAAGGAAGAGAGGAAGAGGAAGGGACGGACGAGAGAGAGAGAGATAGAGAGAGAGAGGGAAGGAAGGAGGAGAGAGAGGGAAAGATAAATGAGAGAGAGGGAAAGATGGAGGAAAGAGAGGAAAGGACGGAGGAGAGAGGGGGGAAGGATATAAGAGAGAGGGAAAGATGGAGGAGAGAGAGGGAAAGATGGAGGAGAGAGAGGGAAAGATGGAGGAGAGAGAGGGAAAGATGGAGGAGAGAGAGGGAAAGATGGAGGAGAGAGAGGAGAGGAGAGAGAGGAAAGGACGGAGGAGAGAGAGGGGAAGGATAGAGGAGAGAGGGAAAGATGGAGGAGAGAGAGGGAAAGATGGAGGAGAGAGAGGGAAAGATGGAGGAGAGAGAGGGAAAGATGGAGGAGAGAGAGGGAAAGACGGAGGAGAGAGAGGGAAAGATGGAGGAGAGAGAGGGAAAGATGGAGGAGAGAGAGGGAAAGATGGAGGAGAGAGAGGGAAAGATGGAGGAGAGAGAGGGAAAGACGGAGGAGAGAGAGGGAAAGATGGAGGAGAGAGAGGGAAAGATGGAGGAGAGAGAGGGAAAGATGGAGGAGAGAGAGGGAAAGATGGAGGAGAGAGAGGGAAAGATGGAGGAGAGAGAGGGAAAGACGGAGGAGAGAGAGGGAAAGATGGAGGAGAGAGAGGGAAAGATGGAGGAGAGAGAGGGAAAGATGGAGGAGAGAGAGGGAAAGACGGAGGAGAGAGAGGGAAAGATGGAGGAGAGAGAGGGAAAGATGGAGGAGAGAGAGGGAAAGATGGAGGAGAGAGAGGGAAAGATGGAGGAGAGAGAGGGAAAGATGGAGGAGAGAGAGGGAAAGATGGAGGAGAGAGAGGGAAAGATGGAGGAGAGAGAGGGAAAGATGGAGGAGAGAGAGGGAAAGATGGAGGAGAGAGAGGGAAAGATGGAGGAGAGAGAGGGAAAGATGGAGGAGAGAGAGGGAAATAGTAAAGAGAGAAGAGCTGATTAATGAAACTGAAGTCTGAAATTTCAAAATTGCGAAATTGCATAAATATGAAATTATGCAGGTCGCTCACCGTGGACCCGGGGCAGAGCTCGCGCTGTCCAACATTGTCAATGAATGAGATGTGATCATCCGGATGCCAGTCAAGCGAGTAGACCACAGTTTTGAGCTGGCTGGCGCACCTGTCCAGAGCTCGATTGATGACGGGCACCACCTCGGCGCCGTCTTGGCCGGCCTCGCAGGATTTCAAAGCCAGCGAGCCGCTGATGAAATCGTTTTGAACGTCCACGATGACCAGGGCGGCGGGACCGTTGAATATGACGCTGAGCCAGGGGCCGGCGGAGTTCTGGAAGTCTCGGCGGCTGACAACCCCATCCTGAGTGCATTGGCGGGTGCGGGGTGCCGTGAGTATGACCCTCCGATGACCATATTTGAGTTGGAGCATGACCCTCCGATGACCATATTTGAGTTGGAGCATGACCCTCCGATGACCATATTTGAGTTGGAGCATGACCCTCCGATGACTATATTTGAGTTGGAGCATGACCCTCCGATGACCATATTTGAGTTGGAGCATGACCCTCCGATGACCATATTTGAGTTGGTGCATGACCCTCCGATGACCATATTTGAGTTGGAGTATGACCCTCCGATGACTATATTTGAGTTGGAGCATGACCCTCCGATGACCATATTTGAGTTGGAGCATGACCCTCCGATGACCATATTTGAGTTGGAGCATGACCCTCCGATGACCATATTTGAGTTGGAGTATGACCCTCCGATGACCATATTTGAGTTGGAGCATGACCCTCCGATGACCATATTTGAGTTGGAGTATGACCCTCCGATGACCATATTTGAGTTGGAGCATGACCCTCCGATGACCATATTTGAGTTGGAGCATGACCCTCCGATGACCATATTTGAGTTGGAGCATGACCCTCCGATGACCATATTTGAGTTGGAGCATGACCCTCCGATGACTATGGGTTGTGAGCGTGAATTACAGGAAACCAAAATCTAAACCTACTTGAAAAGGCCAAACAAGGGGGGAGACAACAGAAAACCAAATGACTCAGACGAATAGGTCAGCAAAGCAAGCTAAGAAAACACACACACACACACACACACACACTCTCTCTCTCTCTCTCTCTCTCTCTCACATTGTCAACGTCCAGGAAGGAATGTAGCCGAGTCAGGTGCGAGTCAGAAACTGAACCAGACGTTGCCAGGTGGCTTAGCAACTGCCGCAACTCCTTTTTGTCGAGTGCGCCGTCTCTGAGGGAATGTGTAGGACAGGTGTTAATAAAAAATTACGAAGAAAGTTATTTACAACTCAATAAACCGCTATAAACAGTTCACCTGTTTGCATCGAAGCATTTGAATAAATTGTCCACATCCAAGCTGGAAATTTCCTTGCCAGGAAGCCGCGAAAGCAATTGTCTGGCTTCAGTCATGGCTGAAAAAATTGATTACAATTTCTATTGGTTTGGTGGAAACCAATAATTGTTAGCAAAAATGCAAAATTTTAATTTTAATTTTACATATATAGTACATAGTATAGAAATTATCGTTAACTAGCTCAATTATATGTAAATACACTGTTAAAGTTTTCTAACATAAAATTTATAGACAAAATAAATATTTTGTGTCGAAGTCATTAGCTAAAAACAGCTTCTTAGAAAAAATTCTAAAATATTTAAAAGCCAAATATATGCATCACAAAGTACTCAAAACCAATCAGAGCAAAAGTCTTTACTTAATTAAATAGAAATTAAATATATATTTATTAAATATACTGCAATTCGTTCTTGTTTTGAATGTTTTGTAGACCCTTGGTTGGATAAAAATGGCGCCAAACGATTTCTAAAATAATAAAACCAAACAAAACTTAAATGTGACCTGACACTTATGAAAAGCAGCTGATAAAATTGAAACTTAATAATTAAAGCTATTTAGCTAAGGCCTCCGTAGAATCTATCAAACTTATTCTTCGTACGAAACAGAAAATTCTTGAAATAAAGGACTCTCTCTCTAACAAAGAGCAACTGCGTAAAGGACTGGAATGAACAAAAGAATCGTTCAAACCAGGCAAGTGATCTTGAGCTCAGTGGAAATCAATGTAATTTTTTAAAATGACAAAAATCTTTCTTCGTGAAACTTTATAATATACTAATTTAAAAGCTGCTTTAAGTTTATTATCAAAGTTAGGCTTCATTTGCGCAGGTAAAAAACAAAAATTATGAACGATTAGAATCAGTCTTTTATTTTGTTATTATCAGTCGCGAAGCAAGGCCGTAAATTGTTAATCTGCGCATTTCTAATAAGAAAGCTGATGCCTATGAATTATGACGTTGATGACGATGTAAATCTAAAAGACTTTAAATATGATATTTCTTTTACATAGGGACTGATTTCTTACTTGTGCGTGCACATGATTTCGTACAAATTTTGCCTTTAAATATTGAACATGATAATCGATAGAGTAGAGTTAAATTAAGCCGCCTTTTAAAGTAATGGCTAGATTTGTTTCTATCTAAATAAATTGATACTCAAGTCTATGAAGTCTTTTCTGCTACTCAATAGATCTGCCTTGAAATCATATAAGACTTATGGACACATACAATCTATGCATGAATTAATCTATAAAAATGAATCTGAAAGTCTAAATTACATGTAATCATGCATGGCACTCATATGGTAATTGTCAATCAGGGACAACTCAATACTCGGGACGAAAAACTACTACAAAATTTGGAGGCCGATCTATTAATAACTATATAAGTCCTCGAAAAGCATATCTTGGATAGGTTTTACCAAGACGCAAACTCTCGATCAGAGTGCAAGTGCTGCTCATTTGGATACATTTTAGTTTCTATTGTCCTTTACCCTTGTTGCACTTGTACAGCAATACTTTTCATTTACGAACTCAACCATCTACATCGATCAGATCCTACCGGTCGATGATGTTTACTCGTAACTGGGTCTTCTGAATCTGAATTTGTCTAGGTTTACGCGTTACTGATTACACTTCATTTATTTTTGCTCGAACAAAGTACATCCAATGAACAAAAAAGCAGTGTTAGAATCGTTATCAATCAGCTACTCGTGCTACAATATCAGCACTGTAGCATATTCTACAACTCATTGGAACTCAGCTGATCAATCAGCTCGACGCCCACAGCAGGCTTATTGCTAAACTTAACACTGCATTGCTTCAGTTCACCCAGCTGTAAAATGGGTACCAGCATTTATAGCTGGGGTAATTAGCTGGGGTGTGTGTGGCGACCCCCCAGTCCTTGGTTGGGCTTGAACAGCCGTACGCATGCAGCCTTCAGCTGCGGCTGAGCTGTCGGTTGCACATCAGTCCATTAGGGCAGGTGTGATCGAAAAAATCAAAAAAACGCATACAACGTCGCGGATCGAGGCTGCTACCGCTCAGTCACGTCGAAGGGCCGGACGTTAAACAACCGATTCAACGCAACTCCGGGCCTTCATTCTGACCCTTTAATCGGTCAAGCTCTACAGAGGTCAGGCACCAGAGTTCGTTCAATGAATGAATAGGCATTGATGCAACTGCGGACTCAATAACAAATTCTCTACTCGGGACAAGAACTGAAGTAAGTAATTGAAAACGTAGACTTTGTCTAATAATTTTTGGAGCAATCCTTTTATTTGCAGCTGACCCGTGCTGGTCCGGCTGACGGAAGGTTCACTAAGAACGGAGAACTGTCTGATGCACTCGGGTGAATACTCCGAAGTTGTCCGTAGAAGGGAATACAGAAACATTGCGGGCGCCTTCACCATCAGCTATCCTGATGCAGGCTCCAACGCAGCCCTCTACCAGTGCGCAGGGCTGCGACCACCTAGCGATACCCTCCACAGGCGAAGACTTCAACTGGACTGCCCTCAACCTCTGCAGGACGGTCTGCTGCTCACGATGCAGGGCCCTGGCACCGGGGCTACATGTACGTGACCCTCTATGAGCTGTTGTTGTTGCCCTGGAAATTGTGAAATCTCCCCTGTTTTCCATTGCAAACAATCCTCAAGTCAACGGTCAACTGCCTGCCAGGCTGCACGTAATGGAAGACGTTTGGTCCTCTGGCTCACATCGGGGATTCACGAAATGCCAGCCATCCGGAGGTAGCAGAGATCGGAAATCGGAAATTCTCAGCAACACCTTGTTTTCTCAGAGCCGAAGGGCTGGGCTTTTAGTCGGTGAATTGAGGTCAAAAGGTCAGCGAACTTCAGTCATCAAACTCGCTAGACCCTGTCATAAAGCTGCTCTGATATATCAATGCCTGCAGCTGCTTTGCATTGTTTGAATGCACTTTTCTACTCCTGTGCGTACTTTTACCCTCCCGTCTGCCTGCTTCACTTTTCTATCCGTTTCTTATTTTCCAGTAACCCGGTTGCCGATAAAAAGCGCTTTGTTCTACAGGTTTTGCTGACTGAATCAACCGATTGCCAGCAACCAGCTCGAATATCCTTCGTAAACCGAAATCTGTCGACTAAATCTACGCGACCAGTCACATCAAATGCGAACGAACTAGCATCCTATACACAGATACTAGGATGACTATAGATAGACCACTCAGGCATATATACTTAGAAAAATAGCTTTCTGCCTTCAGTAGCAAAGAGGAATACATAAGCTATTTTATAAAATACAGGCAGCTGAACTTACTTTGATAAGTTTAGAAGCCCAAGCTTGCATAAACGACTTGCTAATTGGTTCAGCCATAATGTACATTAGCCAGTCCACTGAAATGTACATGGCAGCTTCAGGCTGGAATTCCGAGGAAGGCAATAAGAAGTGGGGCGGAAGGGGTAGTGTGGAAGGCGCAGTTGTGGAGGGTTAAGCGGGGGGGGGTAAGAGCCAATAAAAAGCCTTGCTTTAAGAATACATTAAAATGCTTCAGTTTAACTTACTACTGAACTGAAAGTAGCTTACACGCAAATTTGCTGAGTGGCCCTAGCATCATTCTAGCATTTGTGGGCGCCATCCCACAGCCTTCGAATTAACCAAAATGCATTCCGAGATCGCTTTACGCATGACTTCTTGTATAATCGAACAACAATCTGATAGCTAATATATTGGCTGACTTTATCAAGGTATGAATTTCTGATACGAAGATAAAATAGAACGTAGTTTCTTTATTGTCCTACTTCAAGTAGTTGCTAATATTATGCATTTGTTGATTTTCTAGAATCATTTCTGCTCGTTATTCGTGGCGTCAGTCAGGATGGCTTTGGACTCGTTGACGGAGTCGCCCATGGCGGACTCGGTCTCGACCAGCTTCTTGTAGTTCAGGTCGGCCGTCAGCGGCGTGGCTTCCGTGGCGGCGAGGGCTACGCTCTGTCTGCTGTGCGATATGCCGTAGCCGAAGTACACCAGGAGGCCGATTGCCAGCCAGACGAAGAACCGAATCCAGGTGAGCACCTGCAGGTGGCGAGGAAGAGACCGGTTGAAGCCGGGACGGAGGGTGTAGAAGAGGGTGTAGAAGAGGGGGTAGAAGAGGGTGTAGAAGAGGGTGTAGAAGAGGGTGTAGAAGAGGATGTAGAAGAGACTGTAGAAGAGGATGTAGAAGAGACTGTAAAAGAGGGTGTAGAAGAGAGTGTAGAAGAGAGTGTAGAAGAGAGTGTAGAAGAGAGTGTAGAAGAGAGTGTAGAAGAGAGTGTAGAAGAGGGCGAATAGGAATAGAATAGAATAGGCTGCAGCAGGGTCAGTCCAATCTGCTAAACGCGACCGATGTTAGCCATTTGCACCTGCAGTTTCATGATGAGCGTCACGTTCAGCGCGATCACCACGCAGGGCAGCACGGGAACCCCAGGCGCCCGGAAGGTGTCAATCAGTGGGTCCTGCTGATGCGCCATGATCACCAGGCAGCCCGCGGCGGCCTGCAGAGTGAACAGCAGCTGCAGCAACACCGCCCACCAGTTCGCTTCGATCAGCTGATCCGTTGCGAGATTGGCAACAAGGCAAGCGGAGATCACGCCGGTCACCAGCACCTGGGCAGACGGCGGAGCATCAGTTGGCTTTTTGGGTTCACCTGCTCACCTGACCTCACCTGACCTAACCCGATCGCACCTGACCTAACCTAACCTGACATGACCTAACCTGACCTGACCTGACCTAACCCGACCTCACCTGACCTCACCTGACCTAACCCGATCTCACCTGACCTAACCTAACCTGACATGACCTAACCTGACCTCACCTGACCTAACCTGACCTCACACGACCTAACCTAACCTGACATGACCTAACCTGACCTGACCTGACCTAAACCGACCTCACCTGACCTAACCTGATCTGACCTGACCTGACCTCACTTAGCTCTCTCTCTCTCTCTACTGCAAATCAGTACCCGAGACCCCAGCGTCTCACCGCTAATCCTAACAGCGGCCCCTGGCCCGGCGCCAGCGACTTCAGCACGGGCAGCGTGGCGAAGCGAGGCTTCAACGCTCCGACCGAATCATCTCCATCCGACGTCACGTCGGCTGTCGTGCCGTCCTGCATAGACGGGCCGTCGACAGTGGTCGGTCTCCAGTAGCGCAGCACCACAACATTGCAGGAGACGATAGTGTAAGCCACCAAAGTGCCAATGGACAGGAAGTCTGCCAGAGCTTCGATGTCAAGAATCAGAGCCAACACGGCAGCCAGGAGGCTCGCCGAAGCGATGGCGACGACTGGGGCCCGGGTTCGAGGCCACACGTAGGCCAGCTGACGGAAGATCAAGCCGTCCGAGGCCATGGCGTAAATGACGCGGGGCATGGCGTAGTTGTTGCAGTACAGTGAGGCCACAATGCCCGCGATGGAGCCCACGCCTGAGGGAGCGGAGGGTTTTCACTGAGCACTTCTACCTGTAATCATCTGTAATCTCACTGAGCAGTTCTACCTGTAATCATCTGTAATCTCACTGAGCAGTTCTACCTGTAATCATCTGTAATCTCACTGAGCAGTTCTACCTGTAATCATCTGTAATCTCACTGAGCAGTTCTACCTGTAATCATCTGTAATCTCACTGAGCAGTTCTACCTGTAATCATCTGTAATCTCACTGAGCACTTCTACCTGTAATCATCTGTAATCCCAATGAGCACTTCTACCTGTAATCATCTGTAATCCCAATGAGCACTTCTACCTGTAATCATCTGTAATCCCAATGAGCACTTCTACCTGTAATCATCTGTAATCCTAATGAGCAGTTTTGCCTATACTAATCTGTAATCTGTAGTCACAATGAGCAGTTCTACCTGTAATAATCTGTGCCCAGTGCAGATGGCGGGCCCCCAAAGCAGCTGTGAAGGCCGCCTGGGTGTCAATCTGATACCAGGGCTCGAACAGCGTGATGGCGGCGCTGGCCAGCACCACCAAGACGGTCACCACTGTCACCGACACGCCTGTGGCAATCGGCAGCGACTTCTGCGGCGTCAGGGCCTCCTCGGTGGAGACGCTGATGGCGTCGAAGCCGATGAAGGCGTAGAAGCAGGTGGCGGCGCCCGACAGCACGCCGGTGAACTGGAAGGGCAGAAATGACTCGCCAGTCCAGTTGCTGAGCTGTGCAAAGTGCAGCAACACGCAGGTGGTGAAGGCCAGCACGACCAGGTTGATGGAAGTGGTCAGCGTGTTGAAATGCTTCGACGTGCTAGCGCCAAGGCACAGCAGGAGGCCGACGAGGAGCACGGCGCCGAAGGAGAGCAGATCCGGGTAGTGTGAGATCATGTAGTCCCCGGCCGTGGTGTTGGGCTGCGGGGTGTAGAAGGTGCCGACGTGCTCGACGCTCCAGTTGGCCAACTGGCCGCCTGACAGGGCGTTCACCGTGCCGCTGAAGCCGCGGGCGATGCTGGCCGCGGACAGCACGTACTCGAGAATGATGCTCCAGCCGATCACAAAGCCTGGCAGCAGAGAGAGACAGAGAGTGCGGTAGGACGCGGGCTCGAATCCACAACTTTACAACTTGTATATTTTGACATAGCCGGTCTCTCCTGTAAACAGACCTAAAGAGGCTGAATAAATTTAGCCTAAAGTTGTCCGACATTACTGTACAAACTACTAAATAACTGACTAAATAAATAAATAAATAAATAAATAACTAACTAACTAACAAACTAACTAACTAACTAACTAACTAACTAACTAACTAACAAACTAACTAACTAACTAAATAACTAACTAACTAACTAACTAACTAACTAACTAACTAACTAACTAACAAACAAACAAACAAACAAACTAACTAACTAACTAACTAACTAACAAACTAACTAACTAACTAAATAACTAACTAACTAACCAACTAACTAACTAAGTAACTAATCAACTAACTAACTAAATAACTAATTAACTAACTAATTAACTAACTAACTAACTAACTAACTAACTAACTAACTAACTAACTAACTAACTAACTAACTAACTAACTAACTAACTAACTAACTAACTAACTAACTAAATAACTAACTAACTAACCAACTAACTAACTAACTAAGTAACTAATTAACTAACTAACTAAATAACTAATTAACTAACTAACTAACTAACTAATTAACTAACTGACTAGCTTACTAATGAACTAACCAACTCACCTAGGAACTCCCCGGCAGCAATGTAGGTGTAGCTATAGGCGCTGCCAGCCTTGGGCACCCGGGCGCCCAGCTCAGCGTAGCACAGCCCGTTGAGGAAGGCGGTGACGCCAGCGATCAGGTAGGACAGGAAGGTGGCCGGGCCGGCCTTGTGCCGCACCACAGTGCCGGTGAGGACGTAGATTCCAGCGCCGCACATGTTGCCGATGCCGAGCAGCACCAGGTCCATGGTGGTCAGGCAGCGCTGCAGCGGGGTCGCCATCAGGTCCCGGTCCATCACCTTGCGGCGGACCATGGCGGACCAGATGGCGCGGGCCTGCGATGCCAACGGCATGCCGGAGGGTAGGTTAGGGTGGTAGATTGATAGTTCGGTAGTTTGGTAGGTCGGTAGGATGGTAGTTTGGTAGGTTGGTATTGCAGTATCACAGTAGACGGCTCAAGCAGGTTGCTGCTACATGCATGCGTTTTACTCTTTGTTGGCAACAAGATCCGTCGGCAGGGCGGGGAGAGCCGGGTGCCATTGGTGCATGGGAAAACGGCGCAGAGATGCAGTGTCCAGTCTCACTTTCCTCCCCATGGCCAGTTCAGTTAGCTGTGTGTCCTCTGCTCCGCCTGTTACTCTCGAGAATAATTGCAATTGCAATATTAAAATCGAACCAGCATAGCTGCTGGGTTTACAGTTTCCCATAATGCAATTCAATGGGCTCATTGAAATCTGTATCTGTCTATCTGTATCTGTATCTGTATCTGTCTATCTATCTGTCTATCTATCTGTCTATCTGTCTGTCTATCTATCTATCTATCTATCTATCTATCTATCTATCTATCTATCTATCTATCTATCTACCTATCTATCTATCTATCTATCTATCTATCTATCTATCTACCTATCTATCTATCTATCTATCTATCTATCTATCTATCTATCTATCTATCTATCTATCTATCTATCTAACTACTCTGCACTGAAATCATGGTCTCATCCTGCTCTTTGACTGTCCGGTCGCATTTTCCCAAAGGCTCCGCCAGAAAAAAATAGAATAATTTCCTCATTCGAATTCCCAACAATTATAGTTTAACCGGGTTTCCCATGTTCTCATTCTCATGGGAAATCGCATGGGAGCAGCCGTGGCGCTGGAGCCAGTGAGGCCATATGAGAATCACATTGCAATACCGGCAAACGCTTCAAATCAAAAGTGTTGAAAAAGTGTTTGATCAAAAAATCAAACGCTTGATGCTACGCTTGAAGCCAAGCGTTGGAGATGCAGCTTTGCTTGCATTGTTAATGTGTGTGCAGCGGATTTTAAATACTGTTTATGAGCATTTCAGCTGAGAAGAATTTGGCAGCCTCTTTGGGACAATGGAACACTGAATGCGAGTCGTGAAAGAGAATGGCAGAAGAGTGACATAGCGGTGGAAAAGTGGGATGGGGGCGGAAGAGTAGCATAGGGGGCGGAAGAGTGGCATAGGGGGCGGAGGAGTGGGATGGGGGGCGGAAGAGTGGGATGGGGATGGAAGAGTGGCATAGGGGGCGGAGGAGTGGGATGGGGGGCGGAAGAGTGGGATGGGGTGGAAGAGTGGCATAGGGGCGGAGGAGTGGCATAGGGGGCGGAAGAGTGGGATGGGGTGGAAGAGTGGCATAGGGGCGGAAGAGTGGCATAGGGGGCGGAAGAGTGGGATGGGGTGGAAGAGTGGCATAGGGGGCGGAGGAGTGGGATGGGGATGGAGGAGTGGGATGGGGATGGAAGAGTGGGATGGGGATGGAAGAGTGGCATAGGGGTGGAAGAGTGGCATGGGGGGTGGAAGAGTGGGATGGGGGTGGAAGAGTGGCTAGGGGGCGGAAGAGTGGGATGGGGGTGGAAGAGTGGCATAGGGGCGGAGGAGTGGGATGGGGGTGGAAGAGTGGGATGGGGGTGGAAGAGTGGGATGGGGATGGAAGAGTGGGATGGGGGCGGAAGAGTAGGATGGGGATGGAAGAGTGGAATGGGGATGGAAAAGTGGGATGGGGGCGGAAGAGTAGGATGGGATGGAAGAGTGGGATGGGGATGGAAGAGTGGGATGGGGATGGAAGAGTGGGATGGGGATGGAAGAGTGGGATGGGGATGGAAGAGTGGGATGGGGATGGAAGAGTGGGATGGGGATGGAAGAGTGGCATAGGGGGCGGAGGAGTGGGATGGGGATGGAAGAGTGGGATGGGGATGGAAGAGTGGCATAGGGGGCGGAGGAGTGGCATAGGGGCGGAGGAGTGGGATGGGGATGGAAGAGTGGCATAGGGGGCGGAGGAGTGGGATGGGGATGGAAGAGTGGGATGGGGGTGGAAGAGTGGCATAGGGGGCGGAGGAGTGGGATGGGGATGGAGGAGTGGGATGGGGTGGAAGTGTGGCATAGGGGGCGGAGGAGTGGGATGGGGATGGAAGAGTGGGATGGGGGTGGAAGAGTGGCATGGGGGCGGAGGAGTGGCATAGGGGGCGGAAGAGTGGGATGGGGATGGAAGAGTGGCATGGGGGCGGAAGAGTGGCATAGGGGGCGGAAGAGTGGGATGGGGTGGAAGAGTGGCATAGGGGCGGAGGAGTGGGATGGGGATGGAAGAGTGGGATGGGGATGGAAGAGTGGCATAGGGGGCGGAGGAGTGGGATGGGGGTGGAAGAGTGGCATGGGGGTGGAAGAGTGGCATGGGGGGGTGGAAGAGTGGGATGGGGGTGGAAGAGTGGGATGGGGATGGAGGAGTGGGATGGGGATGGAGGAGTGGGATGGGGATGGAAGAGTGGGATGGGGATGGAAGAGTGGGATGGGGGTGGAAGAGTGGCATAGGGGCGGAGGAGTGGCATAGGGGGCGGAAGAGTGGGATGGGGTGGAAGAGTGGCATAGGGGGCGGAAGAGTGGCATAGGGGGCGGAAGAGTGGGATGGGGTGGAAGAGTGGCATAGGGGGCGGAGGAGTGGGATGGGGATGGAGGAGTGGGATGGGGATGGAAGAGTGGGATGGGGATGGAAGAGTGGCATAGGGGTGGAAGAGTGGCATGGGGGTGGAAGAGTGGGATGGGGGTGGAAGAGTGGCTAGGGGCGGAAGAGTGGGATGGGGGTGGAAGAGTGGCATAGGGGGCGGAGGAGTGGGATGGGGGTGGAAGAGTGGGATGGGGGTGGAAGAGTGGGATGGGGATGGAAGAGTGGGATGGGGGCGGAAGAGTAGGATGGGGATGGAAGAGTGGAATGGGGATGGAAAAGTGGGATGGGGGCGGAAGAGTAGGATGGGATGGAAGAGTGGGATGGGGATGGAAGAGTGGGATGGGGATGGAAGAGTGGGATGGGGATGGAAGAGTGGGATGGGGATGGAAGAGTGGGATGGGGATGGAAGAGTGGGATGGGGATGGAAGAGTGGCATAGGGGGCGGAGGAGTGGGATGGGGATGGAAGAGTGGGATGGGGATGGAAGAGTGGCATAGGGGGCGGAGGAGTGGCATAGGGGCGGAGGAGTGGGATGGGGATGGAAGAGTGGCATAGGGGGCGGAGGAGTGGGATGGGGATGGAAGAGTGGGATGGGGGTGGAAGAGTGGCATAGGGGGCGGAGGAGTGGGATGGGGATGGAGGAGTGGGATGGGGTGGAAGTGTGGCATAGGGGGCGGAGGAGTGGGATGGGGATGGAAGAGTGGGATGGGGGTGGAAGAGTGGCATGGGGGCGGAGGAGTGGCATAGGGGGCGGAAGAGTGGGATGGGGATGGAAGAGTGGCATGGGGGCGGAAGAGTGGCATAGGGGGCGGAAGAGTGGCATAGGGGGCGGAAGAGTGGGATGGGGTGGAAGAGTGGCATAGGGGCGGAGGAGTGGGATGGGGATGGAAGAGTGGGATGGGGATGGAAGAGTGGCATAGGGGGCGGAGGAGTGGGATGGGGGTGGAAGAGTGGCATGGGGTGGAAGAGTGGCATGGGGGGTGGAAGAGTGGGATGGGGGTGGAAGAGTGGGATGGGGATGGAGGAGTGGGATGGGGATGGAGGAGTGGGATGGGGATGGAAGAGTGGGATGGGGATGGAAGAGTGGGATGGGGTGGAAGAGTGGCATGGGGGGTGGAAGAGTGGGATGGGGGTGGAAGAGTGGCATGGGGGGTGGAAGAGTGGGATGGGGGTGGAAGAGTGGCATGGGGGGTGGAAGAGTGGGATGGGGGTGGAAGAGTGGCATAGGGGGCGGAGAAGTGGCATAGGGGGCGGAGGAGTGGCATAGGGGGCGGAGGAGTGGGATGGGGGGCGGAAGAGTGGGATGGGGTGGAAGAGTGGCATAGGGGCGGAGGAGTGGCATAGGGGGCGGAAGAGTGGGATGGGGTGGAAGAGTGGCATAGGGGGCGGAAGAGTGGCATAGGGGGCGGAAAAGTGGGATGGGGTGGAAGAGTGGCATAGGGGGCGGAGGAGTGGGATGGGGATGGAGGAGTGGGATGGGGATGGAAGAGTGGGATGGGGATGGAAGAGTGGCATGGGGGGTGGAAGAGTGGGATGGGGGTGGAAGAGTGGCATAGGGGGCGGAGGAGTGGGATGGGGGTGGAAGAGCGGCATGGGGGGTGGAAGAGTGGGATGGGGGTGGAAGAGTGGCATGGGGGGCGGAAGAGTGGGATGGGGGTGGAAGAGCGGCATGGGGGCGGAAGAGTGGCATGGGGGTGGAAGAGTGGCATGGGGGCGGAAGAGTGGGATGGGGGTGGAAGAGTGGCATGGGGGGTGGAAGAGTGGCATGGGGGTGGAAGAGTGGCATGGGGGGTGGAAGAGTGGCATGGGGGTGGAAGAGTGGCATAGGGGGCGGAGGAGCGAGATAGGAGGGCGAAAGAGTAGAATAGGGGGCGGAAGAGGAGGATAGGGGCGGAAGAGCGGGATACGGGGCGGAAGAGTGGATAGCAAGGCTTAAGATGGGCAAACAGACATAGGTAAAGTTTCAACAGATGTTGCATTTCATTTTATGTTCAAGTAAATTATTTTCTGTTAAGGAAGTTTTAGAAATAGTTAAACACGGTGCTCTCAATTACTGAATATGGCAACGATTCGAAGTATTGAATGATACAAAAATGTGTGTATTTTTCTCTGTAAACGGCTGCAATAGTGGCGATAAAACAAATATAAAAACGTGGCACGAATTTAAAATAAAAAGATTCATCGATAAACATGTTAAGATTGATTTCAGTGATAAAAAACTGAAAATACGAGGGTAGAAATATATGTAAAATATCGGTAGTATGTATATAGATGTAATATAACTTGGCAAAACTCGTTGACAAACTCAGCTGCAAGTCAGAGTGGCAACATTTTCATAGAAAATGGACGGAATTGAATTTAATTCGCGACAAGGTTTTGGCATTGAATGCGAATATTTCTATAAAAACGCTGGAAGCATTACTTAAGCCTAGATAAGCAGTAGGATAGTGAGCAAAAAAGAGTACATACCTTAAATAAATACGATAATAGTGTTTTACGAGTATTGAGAACGAATGCAACGAATGACTTGGAAGACTGATTAAAATTTTTATTAATGATTTCTGTGTTCCTATGAGTTGAGCAATCCACCAGCTCTCCACTAGCTCTCCACTAGCTCTCCATTAGCTCTCTACTAGCTCTCTACTAGCTCTCCACTAGCTCTCTACTAGCTCTCCACTAGCTCTCCACTAGCTCTCCATTAGCTCTCTACTAGCTCTCTACTAGCTCTCCACTAGCTCTCTACTAGCTCTCCACTAGCTCTCTACTAGCTCTCCACTAGCTCTCTACTAACTCTCCACTAGCTCTCTACTAACTCTTCACTAGCTCTCTACTAACTCTTCACTAGCTCTCTACTAGCTCTCCACTAGCTCTCTACTAGCTCTCCACTAGCTCTCTACTAACTCTTCACTAGCTCTCTACTAACTCTTCACTAGCTCTCCACTAGCTCTCCACTAGCTCTCCATTAGCTCTCCATCAGCTCTCCATTAGCTCTCCATTAGCTCTCCATTAGCTCTCCACTAGCTCTCCATTAGCTCTCCACCAGCTCTCCATTAGCTCTCCACCAGCTCTCCATTAGCTCTCCACTAGCTCTCCATTAGCTCTCCACTAGCTCTCCACTAGCTCTCCATTAGCTCTCCACTAGCTCTCCATTAGCTCTCCACTAGCTCTCCACTAGCTCTCCATTAGCTCTCCACTAGCTCTCCATTAGCTCTCTACTAGCTCTCCACTAGCTCTCCACTAGCTCTCCACTAGCTCTCCACTAGCTCTCTACTAGCTCGTAAGTTTAAATAGAACACAAATTGATCATATCAGAATCATATTTAGTGACAATTAGCACTCAGACCGTGGCGAGTAGCCGTTGCTGCCCTGTGCATAGGTGTAGTCCTCGTTGATCTCTGAAATCGGCGCCCATCGCATTGCATGCTCAGTCAAGCTACTAACAGTAGCACAAGCGCAAATAGAATCCAAATAGTTCAGACACCACTCACCAAACTGACAAGCGTCGCCGTTGCCGGTCCCGTCGACATGCCGATTGTCGGTGCCGGCGCTAAGAGGCGTCGTAGCCGTAGCCGCTTCCGCTTCTTCCTCGCCGTTCGGCCGTAGGTGCTGCAGCTGCTGGTCCAGCCCCATCAGGCTGGGATATCTATCTGAAGCCGCGCGGGGCACCCAGCGCTGCCTGCGCTGGCGATGGTAGCGCCACAGCGCCACAACTGCGACAGCGGCCAGCACCAGCACTACGGCGACAACCGCGGCAACGATGACAGCTGCAGCAATGCGATTGGATGTCGGCTGCACTATGGTAGCATTCAGCTGCAGCACGCGGTACTCGTTGCCGCTGGCAAACAGTGTGGAACAGGTAGAAAGGTGACAGTGTAATGTATCAGGACACTTAACTAATTCTCTTTGAACTGAAGTTATGAAGAATTGAGGGTTTGTGGCGGGCAACCCCCCCCCCCCAGCCCTTTATAACATTAAATATAACCATTTATTGGCCAACTTTGTCACTGGCTTTCAAATTAGTTGTTAGAAGAAATTTTTGCACCCCTTCAGTTCACTACTTACAGTAGAAATAGTAGCATTTCAAGGCTAAATTACGCATCACGCCTGTACACGCCTATCACTTACTACAGGCGGGCAAGCAGCTGAAGTGGCGGCCGATGCGACAGGGACGCCGGCAGCGGACACCGGAACCTGGCGGAGGTCGGCGGCTGCCGCTGCCGGCTGCAGTTGGCCAGCGGCCCAGCGGCGTCGGCGACCTCGAAGCCGACAGCGAACAGGCCGCGCAGCCCGCACCGCCTCGGTGCTGCATCGAATTCAACTACCAGGCCGTTACCGCCGTCGCCGTCATTGTCGTTCAGCCGGAGCAGCTCGACCTTCGGCAGCACCAGCCGGCCGGGCAGCGCGTCGTCAGGAAGCGGCTCGGCCCGCTGGCGGCACACGCACCGGCTGTCGGCGCCATCGGAACCGGCTGGCGCCAGAATAGCGCCAGTTGTTTGGCGCCAGCTCAGTTGCGTCCAAGATTTGTTCGTCGACGGGAGCGAAAGCGACAGGAGCCGGCAGGTGGACAGGGGAGGCGCTGGCTCGGCTGCTGGGGTAGCGCTGCGGATTGGAGTGGCACTCAGACTAGGGATCTGGGAGGATACAGACTGACTAGGGATCTGGGAGGATACAGACTGACTAGGGATCTGGGGGATACAGACTGACTAGGGATCTGGGAGGATACAGACTGACTAGGGATCTGGGAGGATACAGACTGACTAGGGATCTGGGGGGATACAGACTGACTAGGGATCTGGGGGGATACAGACTGACTAGGGATCTGGGGGATACAGACTCAAACTGAGGATCTGAGAGGATACAGACTTAGACTGGGGATCTGAGAGGATACAGACTCAAACTGAGGATCATAGCTGGAGCTCACTTAGCCGCAGGCTCGCAGGTGGCGATCGCCAATGGCGGCTCCACCGAGACGGCTGCAGGTAGTCGCCACCGAGCCAGAGCCGCGGTGGCATCCCGGACACTGTCGTTCTCCGTGTTCCGCAGCCACAGCATCTGCAGCTCCAACTGACCGTCCGCCCAGCCGTCCGGACACTCGGACAGCCACTCGGCCAGCAGAACCGGCGTTGTCCGACCTTCGCCAGCTGAAGTTGTCGCCGAAGCCATCAAGTTTGTGGACTGGCCTGAGTTGACGGACAGAGTGCAAATCGTTAAATTAAATAAAAATAAATATTGCGTATAAAGTATGAGCATGCGAGAAAAACTTGCAAGCAATGACACAATTTACGCAGAGCGCCGAGGAACTGTCGAGGGTTACAAGTTTTATTTTTACTGTTGGGTTTAAGGTTTAAGGGCGACAGTGGGAAAAGGGCGACAGAGTGAAAGGGCGATAGTGGAAAAAGGGCGACAGTAAGAAAAGGGCGATAGTAAGAAAAGGGCGACAGTGGAAAAGGGCGACAGTGGGAAAAGGGCGACAGTAAGAAAAGGGCGACAGTGGAAAAGGGCGACAGTGGGAAAAGGGCGACAGTAAGAAAAGGGCGACAGTAAGAAAAGGGCGACAGTGGGAAAAGGGCGACAGTGGGAAAAGGGCGACAGTGGAAAAGGGCGACAGTGGGAAAAGGGCGACAGTAAGAAAAGGGCGACAGTGGAAAAGGGCGACAGTGGGAAAAGGGCGACAGTAAGAAAAGGGCGACAGTGGAAAAGGGCGACAGTGGGAAAAGGGCGACAGTAAGAAAAGGGCGACAGTAAGAAAAGGGCGACAGTGGGAAAAGGGCGACAGTGGTAAAAGGGCGACAGTAAGAAAAGGGCGACAGTGGGAAAAGGGCGACAGTGGGAAAAGGGCGATAGTGGGAAAAGGGCGATAGTGGGAAAATGGCAATAGTGGGAAAAGGGCGATAGTGGGAAAATGGCAATAGTGGGAAAAGGGCGATAGTGGGAAATGGCGATAGTGGGAAAATGGCGATAGTGGGAAAAGGGCGATAGTGGGAAAATGGCAATAGTGGGAAAAGGGCGATAGTGGGAAAATGGCGATAGTGGTAAAAGGGCGACAGTAAGAAAAGGGCGACAGTGGGAAAAGGGCGACAGTGGGAAAATGGCGATAGTGGGAAAAGGGCGATAGTGGGAAAATGGCGATAGTGGGAAAAGGGCGATAGTGGGAAAATGGCGATAGTGGGAAAATGGCGATAGTGGGAAAAGGGCGATAGTGGGAAAATGGCGATAGTGGGAAAATGGCGATAGTGGGAAAAGGGCGATAGTGAGAAAATGGCGATAGTGGGAAAAGGGCGACAGTGGGAAAAGG